>JANZLH020000160.1:514696-525183 GCA_026770325.2 Erythroxylum fimbriatum | reverse complement strand
TATTATTAAGATTTTTGAAAGCATGGTTGATGTAAACAGTAAACTAGTAAAGTATACAGTACAGCTGTATAATATATGAATATGAACTATTTTGCAATTTTTAAAAAGTTTAGGGACTATTTTATAAATTTAAAAAATATCCTGAAACGGTACCCAGTACCAACCGGTACCGGTACAGTTCCATTTTAGAGCTCAATCCGGTACCGAGCTCGGTACAATATTCAGAACATTGCTTTTACCCCAGAAAAACCCCCAACAGAGCTGAAGACCATTTGAAAATACTGTCATCAATGACCCCCATAGGAGGGGAAATAATGCCATCCTTCGCCGCATCAAGGAAATGCTTTAGGACCATCGTAGGTGGAGGAGTGAACAATCATTTGGCCTAGGCCCCAGCAGCCGTTAATCGTTTCTCTTTCTTGCCTAATGAAGGCTAGACATTTGTAGGATGGGAATCAGTCTTCCGCAGCAGAATCCTACTCGGCAAAGCGGGGAAAAATCCTCCTCGACTCCTGAAGATTCACCAATGTCCATCAAGATCTCCAACGGCCGAGGATGGCCTAGTTGAAGGGGCAAAATTAGGGTGAAGTTCAAACTAGAGGGCGGGAAAGGAAAACTAGTACGGAATGGGACAGAAGGGTTGAAAAGAAGGGTGAAAAGTTAGATAGAAGGAATAGTTTTTCTTGCAAGACTTTAAAATTAGCGAAAAGATATTTAAAATTTCAATAATATTATATTCATTATATTTAACATGTTAAAGTTTAAATTGAACAATTTAATTAAAATGAGGATTAAATTACTTTAAATATCTTCAACAAGACTTATTGTTAACTTTTATTTGAATCCATTAGGATTGAAAAAATGAATATGTAAACTATAATAATAAAATAGAGAACATAAATATATACAGATGTAAGAAAATTTTAAATTCGTAAATCATGGAGGAATACAATTTTTAAATTAATTTAGATAATGTACTAAACATTTATTCATTAAAAAAAAAAAAAGAACAGAAGGAAAAGCTAGAGAGTGATTCTTCAAGTTGAAGCACTCGTTTGAAGTGCCACCAAGGAAGAATAGAATCCAGCCTTGATTTTGATCAAGGTCTCGTGCTTGCCTTTCTCTACTATAACTCCATTTTTCACAACTGCAATTACATCTGCATTTTTTATAGTGGATAATCTGTGGGCTATAACTACTGCAGTCCTATTTACCATAATTCTGTCTAAAGCATCTTGAACCACTCTTTCAGATTCTGCATCCAGTGCACTTGTTGCCTCGTCTAATAGCAATATTTTTGGATCTTTGACTATAGCTCGGGCTATGGCTACTCTTTGTTTCTGCCCACCGGAGAGTTGAATTCCTCGCTCTCCTACAATTGTATCATAACCCTGCATTTTCACGTTGTTAGCATCTGAAAAAAGTATCTATTCACGGGACAATAAATGATGAATGATCTACACAACTGCTGCAGAATCATCTAACCTGTTGTAAACTGCTAATGAACTGGTGGGCATTGGCCAATCCTGACGCAGCTAAAATTTCAGTTTCAGTTGCATCCCCTCCTCTTCCATATGCAATGTTGGCCCGGATTGTATCATTGAACAATAAAGGTTCTTGGCTTACGAGACCCATCTGGTTTCTTAACCACTTAATTTGAAACTTCTGAATTTCGATTCCATCAAGAGTTATATAACCTGAGTTAGGATCATAAAATCTCTGTAACAATGAAATTACTGTTGATTTCCCACTTCCGCTTTCTCCAATCAATGCAACAGTCTGAAAAGGGTAGGATTAACGTTAGTTCAATATAAACACTTTGACTTTAGACTCTTAACATGTAGAGTATTATTTTTCTTTCCACCTCTGTTCTCATAAGAAAAACAAAAATTGTAGTGGGATTCAGATAATTACCTTGCCACAATGAATGTCCAAGCTGAGATCTCGGAAAATCTGAACATCAGGTCTAGACGGATACTTAAAGCTTACATGACAGAACTCAATGTCTCCTTTTACGTGTTCTAATTTGGTTCCTGACTCATCGCTTGGATCAATAGTTGAGTCTCTGTCTAGAATTTTGAAAATAGAGACAGCTGCAGCCTTTGCTTTGGAAGAATCCGGAGCTAAGGAGCTTGATTGAGAAATTCCCATAGTTGCCATAGTGAGGGCAAAGAACACCTGAGTAGAAGATTTAAAAAAAAAAAACCAATTTTCACATAAACATGAACAATATAAGAACATATTTATAAATAAGCGGAAGATACACCCACTTGGAAAACATCTGCAAATGTTGTTTTCTCATGAGAAACAAGCTGAGCTCCTGCATAGAAAATTGCTGCATAAACTAGAAACAGTAATAGGAAGGATGCTCCAAACCCGATTCCGCTGATCAATCCTTGTTTCACTCCTGCCTTCATAGGGCCTTCACATTTCTTTCTATACAGCTTCATCACTTTCTCTTCAGCACAGAAGGACGCGACAGTCCTTATGCTCCCGACTGCATCAATGGCAACTTGGCTTGCTTCCTCATACATTGCCTGTCATCGTTATGAAATCAATTTCTAATGCAAAAATGAAAATTTACGTAGGTTTGAATTAAAGTTATAAGACAGGAGCTTACCTTGACGTCTGCACTGAAACCTTTCAATAACTTTATCTGAATATATCCGTTGAGCCCCAGTAGAGGAAGAAAAGCAAGGAAAATGAGTGCCAATTGCCAACATCCAGTAAAGGCAATGATCAAGCCAGCTATAGCTGAAACGCCGTTTTGAACCATTTGAGCCAGTGCGTCACCAACCAAGGCACGAAGGGTGGCAGCATCTCCTGAGAGCCTAGCTCCAATTGCACCACTTGAGTGCTGTGGCAGATCAAACCAGCCTATCTCCATGTGAACCACTTTCTCGAAACAAAGAGTTCGGATTCGTTGGATTAACTTGCCACCAGCAATAGAGAATAAGTATGACTGTGAAGGACGCACCACCAAAGCTATTACTCCAAGGATCAGGATTATCATTGCCCAGAAATTTGAATCTTTTCGCAATTTATCAGGCGTTTCAAAAAATGTTTTAACTACTTTGGCAATCAGCAAACCAAAAATAGGAAAAATCAATCCATTGATAATCGCAAACAATGCTCCGGTTAGAAGCACTGGAATTTCTGGCTTGTTGAGAGCTGCCAGGCGACGGAATGGGACCTTTGGGTTTTTATCTCGTGATGAAGTTTCAGATCCTACCGTTTCATCATGAAGTCCAGCAATAGGCAAGGTCGACAATGAACGTCTACTGCTGTTTGGAGATGATCCCTGACTTGTGGACCTCCTCAGGGAATTTCTTAGACTTGGCTGTCTGAAAGATTCAGTACTATTGGACCTTTTGTATTCATATGCTACTTCTGTTGAACCCTCATTGACCTCCTGTAAGCGTATAAGCTGGGAGTATGCTCCTTCAGAGTCACCCATTAATTCTGAATGTGAACCTGAACAATCAAAAAATCAATTCCTACGTCCAAACAGTGGCTTCCTTTCTTCTAAATAATTTATTAAAATAATCAAAATGCTCATTCAAAACGGTGTCTCAACTAGAACTTGAAATTTCTGAACTAACAGAAAATAAGTGAATGTTAATTAAGATCAATTAGCAAATAGATTTTAATCACCACCCTCGCAAAACGGATAACCTTGTAAATTGGATACGTTATTTATTCCAATCACCAACCTGAACAGTTCATACGAAATCAAAGAAAAAATCAACACAATTCATATCAGTCTCTAATTGATAGAGACGGTATAAGCTAAAAGTTCAGTATTGGAACCTTTTTGAACCATCTTTCCTTGGCGAATGACAGCAATCATATCAGCGTTTCTGACAGTGCTTAGACGATGAGCAACAATTACAGTTGTCCGATTGAACATGATCCTATCTAATGCCTTCTGTACCACCCTCTCCGATTCTGCATCAAGTGCACTTGTAGCTTCATCTAAAAGAAGAATGCGTGGATCTTTCAGGATTGCTCTTGCTATTGCAATTCTCTGCTTCTGTCCACCAGATAGTTGACTGCCATGCTCACCAACCATGGTGTCAAGTCCCTGGAAATAATATTAAAGATTTCAATTTCCATTTAAGTTAAAACAAAAATCAGGAGACTGATAAAAAAGCCACAAAAAGCACCTGAGGGAGTTTATCTATGAATTTTGCAGCGTTAGCAAGTTCAGTGGCTAATCTTATTTCTTCAATAGTTGCACCTTCTTTTCCATAAACAATATTGTCTTTAATAGTAGATGTAAACAGAACAGGTTCCTGGCTAACAAGACCTATTTTCTGTCTAATCCACTTAAGTTGAAACTCTTTAAGATTTATGTCATCGATAAGAATTTCACCAGCTTGTGGATCATAAAATCTCTCTATCATACTGATAATAGTCGACTTCCCACTTCCACTTTGACCAACCAAAGCTGCAGTTTTGCCACTTGGGATATAGAGAGAAAACCCACAAAATATTTGTTCATCAGGTCTAGTTGGATAAGCAAAGTATACGTCTCTAAACTCTATATCCCCGCGGATGTCCTCCATTGTCCTTCCTTTGGTGTCATAAGCATCTATCTCTGGCTTTCTGTTGATAGTCTCAAATATCTTATAAGCCGCAGCTTGACCAGCAGCAAAAGCAGCCATGCATGGGGTTGTCTGCCCTAGGGACCTTTGTAAATAATAAGCTAATAAGTAAAACATGCCAGTTCTTGAAATTAAACATTTCCTATCTGGTATCTACACATAGATTGATGCATTGTCTGAGTTTGGCTGAGAAAGGAACTTACGAGGCTCCAATCAACACTGCAATAATCACACTGAACACAGCGCCCCCTGTGTATCCCTTTTCCAGTACCAGCTTTGCTCCAAACCATATTGCCAAGGAGTAAGCAAAGAATGCTACTGAAATAAGCATCCCAGTACCCAAACCAGCAGCGAGACCTTCACGGGTGGTTGACTTATAAGCCGTAATAAGATGTTTCTTGTATTTTTCAATAGCTTGATTCTCCCCTGTAAATGATGCAACCTGCCATAAGAGTCAAACCGTGAAAGTCAAGTCACTTTTTTGGTCAATGAGTATTTATGGATGTGTAAATTATCATACAGTTCTGATTGAGCCAATCGTCTGCTCAACTACATTTGCTGCTTGTGCATACGCATTCTGTCCTAGAGCTGAAGTTCTTGCTACCATGATGGACATGGCCGCGCCAGAAATCACCAGCAAGGGAATAGAAGCTATCATGACAAGTGTAAGAAGCCACCCTTCGACAAATGCTATTACAAATGCTCCAATAAATCTTGATACCAACATTATAAACGTCCCAACCTGCATGAAATGAATAACTTGTGAGCAAAGGAATTATTGGATCGAAGTCCTTTGATTGGGTTCAATTCTGGCAGCAGTTTTGTACCTTCTCACCCATGGCTTCTTGAATAAGAATAGTGTCACCAGACATTCTACTTACAACCTCTCCTGTGACTGTTTCCTTATCAAAGAAGCCAACTTCTTGTCTTAGTATGGTCTTCAAATACAAGCCCCTAATTCTTGCAGCCTGCCTTTCTCCAGTTATCATCCAACAAGTCACCTCTGACAAGTGTCAACCAACAAGATAAACTTCTCACAACATAACGCTTCAAAATTTTTTATTTCAATCCGAGTTACTGGTATTGAATCTGTACTTACGGAGAAATGATAATACACCCGAACCGACAGCCACATATACGAATCTCAGGCACACCTAAAATGTACAAAACAGTAACAATAACTTATTCAAGTGACTAATTTGATCTTGCGTTTCTAACTACAATTTTAGTACAGAACAAAAAACTCCTGAAATCATGATATTCTCGGCTCTTCTTTTGGTCTTAAAAGATGTTCATCTCGGTAATAAATTATTTAAAGCTTCGGCATGTACCTGGGAAATTACATTCAGAATGTCTTTGCTGTGCTGGTTTTGTCCGAAAGAATCAATTAATTGTCGGTATAGAACTGACAATAAAGGCATACTAAATCCACTACCAACAGCGCCAACTGTGCCAAATATCATCCATAAGACATCTGTAGGATCTGCAAATGCGAAGAGCTTATAAAATGGAACTGTTTTGGTTTTCTCATCTCCTATGCTCTTCTCTGGCTCTCCTGTGTTTCTGCTTTGGCCAGCTCCCTTCTCTACTTTTTGGTCAATATTTGAAGGGGATTCCTCAGTTGTACCTTTAACCCGTCTTTCTCCGATCTCTACGTCCATAACTATTAATGCAAGATGTTTTTCTTGCTGCTAACTTCGCCGAGTCAAAAATACGTAGATTAATATGCAGCTGAGTATAAGCAAACAATGCATGAAATCAGATCCTATAAATGCAGGATAGAACCACACGAATTGATGATAACAGAAAAATGCAAAAGATCGTCAGAAGAAAAAGGGTCCTTTCTATCGGTGAACCAACAATCCGTTGGAGGAATGAAGTCATGTTGTTCCCTTTTAAATTTACATTTAAATAACTGAAAAAACTATGAAAGCTCTTCTTAATGAAAAAAACTTGAATCCCCCGGCTACATAAATTCATGGGAACTGGAAAATCTTAGGCAATAATCTGTCTGAATGTCAACGTGTGCGTTCGGAGAGATAAACGAGGACACAGATGACGGAGAAGGTTTGCTTCAGTGTTTACAGACTTGTCAAAATAAATGAAGATGGAAACTAAAGCCTTGTGAGAATAATGGAAAACAGGTTATGGTCAAAGGAGAAGGTGAACTTCAGAACTGCTCTGTCTGTTTCTGGCAGAGGCACATTCGTGTACAACCAACTTGTACAAAACTGAAAATACTAGACTACCAAATTCAGTAGCATCCCAAATCAACGATAGGAACACCATAGCTACTGATGTCTTCTGTTGGAAAGAAGCCAAACCCAGATGCCAAAACCCAACGGGGACGTTCTTAAACAGGAAAATTAGCATTTAGAAGAAACATATACACCACACTTACGGAATGAAAAAGTGATCAAGTTTTCTGATAACTGAGACATCAGTCCTCAAACTTTTCACGCTTCTTTTTCTTTTGGCGCCAGAGGTGGCTGTCTTATGTTTTAAACTCTAGCCGCCGAACTAGTCACCTTAATTTCTATTAACGACGAGTGAATAATCCATACCAATGTTTTAAATATGGGATCGGTGATGGAAAAAAAAAAACTGAGTTAAGAGTTAATGGTTCAATTAAAATTTAACCGTGATCGAATCGGTGACTAATAAATATATAAGTTTTTATTTTATATTATATATTTAAAAGATAATTTTTAAACATACTATTTAATTATTTATCTAATTGTAAACTTAACTTAAACCTTTAAACTTCAAAACATATAAGTTTTTTTTTTGTTAAGTTCACCAACACAATACAAAATAAGATAACAAAGCTCACTAGTCATATTTCATCAAAAAGACTAAAAAAAAGATTACTAATTATAATATTCATTCAAGTTGAAATCATCAAAATCAAGGCATTTTAAATGGACTAGCAGATTCTTTCTTTCATCGGTTCAGTGGTTTATACTGGTTCGACCATAAAATAAACGGGCCAATCGCTCACAAAATATACGGGCTAAACCGGACCATTTCATGCTCCAGATTACCGATTATCCGGTCCGATTTTCAAAACACTGGTCCATACATAATGCTTACAGTTAAATCTCTTGTGATTTGGATTTTTATTTTAATTTTGATATTTTGAAAATTATGCTTATACTTCCAATAATATTGTTTAACTATCACAAAAATTTTATGGTCATATTTTCATTTATTTTTACTTAAAATGATGCAATATTAGAATTCTTAAATTCTAATATAACATTGTTTTAGAGTTACGAATACAACAAAAACTAACGAATAGCCAAACAATAATTTTTAAACTACAAGGATTGAAATAAAAAAGTCAAACTATAAAGAAATTCAATGTAATTAAACCTTATATATAAGATTGTGATCAATTAAATTATCAAATTATTTTAATACATGTAATTATATATTTTCTTTAAATAATAATTTAAAGATACATCTTAAAAATTTTAATTAGCATAATCTTTAAATGTCTATGAGGATTTTAATTTTATAATATATATCAAACAAATATGAGAAAATGCTTTAATATAATCACATAAAATTATAAATATATTTATTTAAATGATAAAATAAATTTTGTTTCTAAATGATAGTTAAATATTTCTTAAATAATTTTTTATATGGATATTATGCAATAAGTGTTTTTAATTATTAATTATTAAAATATTTAATTTAAACCTTATTTAAATTAAATAATAAAATAAAATGAATTTGTTTATAGAAATATCTTTGTAATCTTTATTTTAATTAAATACTCTATCAAAGTTACCGTATCTAAACTTAGGCCAATGCCATAATCTTGTCTCATACAATTATATCATATCATATCTCTGACAATGTTAGAGAAGTTTTCAATAACCGAGTTGCATTTTGAGTCACAATCGGGCCGAGTCAAGACACCTAAAGTTTTATCACACACTCTTGTCGGAGAGCAGCTTGATTTTGCCCCCTTGCCTTTGTTATTTCTCGAGTCAGAAACATCCTAAGACGTCTACGGGCCCTTGCTTCTTAACCACAATCTGACTCTTTCATTTCCCAAAGCCGGCAGAAGACATACACTACAAATGAAACATTTATAACAAACACCCGACATATTTTAAAATATTCAAATTCACCCCATCTTGTTTCTTTCATTAGTGGTGAGATTCGTATTTAAATAGAAAGTAAAGTGAAAACGAAACTCTTGTAAACTTTTACTATAGGGTAATTAACGTAGATCCATCTTGTAATTTCACATATTTTCTGAAAAATAATGTTCCTATAATTTAAAATTACTAAAAAATATTTTGTATTATTAAAAATAAAAATAATTTTTATTTATTTTTATAGAATTATTTCGATATAAATTATATTATGTGATTGATTCTTGAATTTGTAAGGAATTTTATAATTCTCACGTTGATATTAATATAGTTCACCAAAATCTCACTAAACGATTTTTTTTTTTAATGTTTCAATATTATAATTTTTTTTATATTTACAGATTATACAATATTTTTTAAATAAATAAAATCACATTAAAAATTTTGTATCTTTTAGTTGATACAATCAAAAGAGACAAATGTGTCCTCTTCCCCGAGTTTCAATCTCGAAACTCTTTTTGTTGTTTGGAAATGGAATGGAGGCCTATCTAAAGAGAAAAGGGAGATGCCACTGAATTGCATGTTCATATTGGCATTTGAAGCTCTTGTCGTAGCATGGACATTTAGCGAATTCGCTAATGCTAACTACAAACAATAAAACGATTTAAGTTGTAGCTTTTATGTTAATTAGAAATCAGGAACCTCGAATATAAATCACTAACCAGCTCATTCAATAGATTCGAGAAGTGATGATTACTAAAACTCTAGTTGATGGTAAGAGTGATTACTTGGTAGAGAATTGGACAGTTATATATGTTCTTTGGGCTGTAGCTCCTTTCTGAGACAGTCTTAGTTGGAGGAATAACTTGATTCCAATCCTTCATTTTTTGATAGGATCTATTTTGAAGGATTTGCCATCATCTCCTAGATGCGGCAGCCACAACTTCAACTTGAGACGTGGAGCAGGTTTTACGTGTTTAAAAAAATGACGATAATTTTATTAATAAAAGGACTCGAATACAAAACTCAAAACACTGAAGATAAACAAACACAGAAGACAGAAGAACGAAACTTAGACACACTACACTTAGGACTCACTTCTCTCTCTCCATTTGGTGGTGCTACAACAAATGATGCTATTGCCTATTTATAGGCATTATGAGTGTTTATGGTAGGGTAACCTGACCCATTCATAAATAACCTAAACCTGAACCTGAATGTCAGGTTCGGCAATTTCACGAACCTGAACCTGAACCTAAACCTAAACCTAAAGAACCTATAGGATCGGTTATCCTATTTTCAGGTTCGGTTCTCAGAGTAACCAGAACCTATTCATATCAATATATATGACAAAAAATTATAAAAATAATTGGTGAAAATAAATATAAATTATTCATAAAAGTATGCATATAAAATCCATCAAAGATTAATCCAACGTGTTAAACTTAAGCAAAGTAAAAATAAGTCAAATAATGTCTTATAAAAGATCCATACTAGAAAAAAAAGAAATTATTAAATAATTATTCTTCGAATAGGATGGTAGAATGATCCACTGTTATACATGAGTTACATATGTAGAAAATAAAGAATAAAAAGAGTTAGACTCGTTATTTATTTTTTAATTGAAAAAGAATTTTTTATTTATGTGTATATTAAAACAAGGTAAAGTAAATTAGATTACCTGATTCAATTTGCTCAAGTTCTTCAAGTCTCTCTTCCACGTAAAGAGGAGCTTGTGATTTTCTCAACCAATCTTGTCCACAAACAA
>JANZLH020000160.1:480999-491734 GCA_026770325.2 Erythroxylum fimbriatum | reverse complement strand
ACCGAAGCATACTCAATGAACATGTTTCAATTACATTTTCCAACTTTTAACTTCCAACATTTCACATATAACCCATCTTGGTACCTAAACCATCTTTTCTACTTTATTTCAAATTTAAGAATTCTCCTTTTCTTTACACTTGAATAATCGCCAACAATTTCTCATTTAACATTTCTAACTTCTAAGAAAAGTTCGGGGTCCAACAATAACTCATACCAAGATCACTCTTTCTACTATCTCTATTTCTCATTTTCAATAAAATCACATTTAAAATTAATTATACCTAGAAGTTGTCAATGAATGGATGTAACATTATTTTTATGTGCAAAGATTTAATATTTATGTGCATATATGCTAACATTATGCATGAGCAAGAAAATGCATTTCCTTAATCCAAATTTTTGGGTTCTAACCCTTAGTATAGGAACGGGATGTTACACTTTCCATACCTATTTCGCTAAAGTGAAAAACTCCTATGTTGTAAACTAACTTGTAATTAGTAGGCTCCTAATAAGTATGGGCCCTGAGTGTGGGCCTTTCTTGTCCTTGCTCAAGGTCGGCCCTGACTACAGCTAAATCCTAATATCATATCTCGCAAAATAAAATCACTATTTTTTCTAGTTCTCTTGTAATATAAAGGGAGATCTCTTTTATTGTATCTTATGACTTCTATGTGTTTTTGTTTACCTATACTTTTAAGTCCCAAAAAGGTCTTCTATCTTGGCTTCCTCTCTAAGGGCATTGCCAATCTTTTCTTATTAAAAAAGGAATGTCAGAAATCTATTTAGGTTTCTTTTTTATATGTACTTTTATGTTTCAATGAGATCTTCTTGCTATCTTGGTTTTCCCTTTAAGGCCAAAACCAAATTTTCCTATTTTAAAAAAAGGAAATGAGAGTCAAAGAAGTCCATCTACAACTATCAATGGACTAGTAATTGGTTACTTTAAGAAATGAGAAATAATCATAAGATGAACTAAAGAAAAGCTTACTTGAATTTGCTTCCTTAAAATTTCTCTCTGTCTATGTATAGTAAAATGAATGAAGTAAAGGCTTCATACTATCTTAGAGATTAAAGGCTTTAGGGCCAATGAGGAGTAAATCATAATCTTAAGTATAGGCTAACTTTACTAGACAATCTACACATGAATTAGCTTCCTTAAAAAGATTAAGTGATTAGTTCAATCTTGTAATTCTTGTTTTCACGTTGCCAAATACAACTAAAATGAGTAATACCAAATGATTATAGCATTTCTTTTGATATATCTATTTTACTAATCTAAATTTTAATTTCTTATTTTAGGTGTACAATAAAGAAAAATCAATTACTTTGAACTAATTTGGTGAAGTAAAAATATTATACATTCCAATAATTCAATTAAAATATTTGAAAACTTGTTTATTTTATGAAATATTATGCACTCGTAACCTTGCATTCAACATGAACTCCCACATATATTTGACTACAATGTTTATAACAAAATATTTATTCAACTACGGAAGAAGTATTAAAGCTACAATTCAATATGGACAGAGGATAATGCAATCTAAGTTAGCTAGTCTATAAAATTCTTGTCCCCTACCAAGTGCTAAATTTGAGTCTATTGAAATGAAATTATGATATCTATGTAGACTTTTTTCACCTCATGTGTTTTTTTATATTAAACTAATATAAGGCTAAATCCTTAAAATTTGAGCAAAATTTACAATTATTATTAATTTGAGTGTGCTATATTGTCAATTTAATAGTGATATTGGTCTTTGTTAACCATGGTAAAATATTTTATTAGTAATTACAAGTGCAAAAATAGAGAACGAAGAAGAAACGTAGAAATGCTCTCTGTATTTCTGTGTATATGTAATATAATATACATCTACCTATTTATACAATCTAGGTGACTCTAACTAAAAAACAAATCAACTAAACATTTCATAACATTAATGTACATAATTGTAGGAGAAAATGAAGGCTAATTAGATGTTAATAGTTGAGTGCCAAAGATTAGGTTAATATCCCCCCTCAAACTCAAGGTGGTCGTAAAGACAATAACTTGAGTTTGGAGAAAAGAACTTGAAAACTTCAAGGTGGATGTTATTTGATAAAAAGATCAACAATTTGTGCCTGAGATGAGGTTGGAACAAGTTGTATAATTCTATGAAGCACATGATGATGCACAAGATGACAATCAATGTCGATGTGTTAAGTTTGTTCATGAAAGGCATTATTGTGAGCAATCTGTATAGCATTATATGTTAAACAAAAGGTGACACCGATGTCTTGAAGTAACCATCATAATCATAAAAGTTCAGACATAATGTCAACTAGGGCTTGGTATTCTAATTCAATGCTTAAGCGAGAGATAATCATTTGCATCTTGCTACAACAAGAAATAAGAGATGTGCAAAGAAAGAAATAATGTCGTGGTAGGTTGACGATCAAATGCGTCTCCAAGCTAGTTGACATTAGAGTATGCACGTAATTTCAATAAAGATGAATGATTGAAGTGAAGCCCATCAAACAAGGTGCCTTAAATGTACCAAAGTATACGAAGAATAGCAGAAAAGTGAGTGGTATGAGTTACAGACATGAATTGACTGACAATGTGAACAACATGAGCAATATCAGTATGAGTGACAGTAAGGTATATAAGACTACCAACTAGCTGTCGATAAAGTGTATCATCACTCAAAGGAGTTTCATCAGTGTCAAAGATATGATCATCAGAGTCGAATGGGGTGCTAGCAATCTTAGTGTCAATAAGACTAGCACGAGAGATAAGATCAGTAGCATATTTGGCTTGAGATAAGTAGTAGCCTGAATCATCAGAAGATAATTCAAGACCTAAAAAAGAGCTTAGGGGACCTAAATCTTTCACTTTAAATCGTTAACGCAAACAAGTTTTGAGAATAACTATCCCTTGAGTGTCATCGCTAGTTATTATCATGTCATTAACATATAAAAGGAGAAGAGTTCACCTTGATCTATTTTTTTGGATAAACAAAGCATGGCCATAAGAGCTAGACCTAAAGCTAAAAAGGCTTATGGTGGAGTTGAATTTAGCAAACCATGCTCGAGGAGCTTACTTAAGACCATACAAGGCTTTACAAAGATAAAAAACTTTATTAGGTAGATAAACAGACCCATATGGAGGTTGCATATATACTTCTTCATAAAGATCGCCTTTAAAAAAAGGCATTATTGGAATTCATCTAGAATAATTCCCAATGCTTGCTTGCTGCTATAATAAGAAGAATACAGACTGAAGTTAGGTGAGCAATTTGAGCAAAGGTCTTTTCATAGTCAATTCCATATTCTTGGGTAAACCCCTTTGTAATCAATCATGCTTTATATCTTTCTATTGATGCATCATCTCGAATCTCTATTTTGTAGCCCATTTACATTTAATAACAGACTTACCTGGAGTTAGTTCAACTAAGTCCTAAAGTTTTTGTATTGAAGAGAGACTGTAATTTTTCTATCATTGCTTGTTGCCATAAGGGTTAAAGTTAGCCTCGCAATAGGTGTAAGGTTCATATAGAGAGATAATAGTGGAATAAATGTGAAATTATTTAAGACAAAAAGATGGTTGACTTACTTGAGAGACGGAAAGGTTATGGAGACTCAATAGACTCTAGTGAATGAATAGAAGAGGAAGATACCAGAGTAACTACTTCACAGCTTTCCGGTGATCAATATTTGGATAATGCATAAATTGGTAGAGCTTATTGACTATAAATGAATGTTAAAATATGTCAACATGATGTATTGTAAGGCTCCAATTGTTTCATGATAAAGTGCACCATCTTCAAATATTAGGGCAGAAAACTTGCTCAGTGGTGGGGTAGATTCCATTGGTGTTTTACATGCTTTACAATATGCCATGTTAACCTGAAATAAGAGATCTTATATGTACTTTTGTTAATTAATAAATACACCTACAGAGTGTGAGTGACCTCCAGGCTAAGGAAATAGTGAATATTTTGAAGATCACGAACAAAGAGTTTAACTTTTATTTGATTGAAGAACCAGGTGAGTTTGGTAGATTATTCCTTACAAAAATAATATCATCAATATAGATAATAACATAAGGTCCTTGTGAGGACTTGAACCTAAGTTACAAAAGGAAGCCCATTAGTTTATGGTACCAAGCCCTTAGAGCTTATTTAAGTTCATATAATGATATATGAAGTTTGTAAACATGGTCAGTAAATTAAGGATCAATAAACCTTTTAGGTTGCTCCATGTAAATGGTTTCTTGTAAGTCACCATAAAGGAAGGAGTTTGAGAAATCAACTTATTAAATTGGCTAAGAATTTATGGTGGCAATGGAAAAAATAACCCAGATAATAGTCATCCTTACAAGCACCTTCTTGGGTATAGCCACGTGCCACAAGTCTTAATTATACCATATTTTTCCATTTAATTTCATATAACCACTTATTATCAAAAACATTGTAGTTTGAAGGTTGTGGTACGACACTCCAAAGGTGATTATGAAGCAAGGCTGAAATTTTTGAGTTTAGAGCATCCATCCACCGTTTGTGGTTTTTGGCTTGATGAAAGGTAAGAGGTTCAATGAAGGTGTAATCTTTGACACTTGGTTTGGTGATAAATTTTTATTTAACTATATTTATACACCCATATTTAATGTGTTTTACTTGTTATTTAATAGTTTTACAGTATTTTTTGTACTTAATTTGCTTCAAGTGTGTTTATAGGTGATAATTGCCTTCATGGACCAAAAGGAGAAGAATTTAGATAAAATCATGCCATATAATGAAAATTTGAAGCAACTTAGACCTACACGACCGTGTATAGTGACTGTGTAAGTCTCTATAAACATGTGGAGGTTTGAAGAAAATTGTTTTTGGTCGTACATGATCGTTTATGTTGCATGTGTAAGTCCCTTTTCCCGTATAAAATCGCAAATTTAGGTGTTTATGGAGATACACTATCACCTACATGCCTGCGTAGTAGACCATGTATATCCCAGAAACCTTAGTATTTACTATAAAAGGATGGGAACGAAGGCAAAATAGGAGGAGGCGAGTGTGGAAGTAATTTTTTAGTCATAAGGAATATAGGGAGGCGACAGTTCTAATCAGATGATGAGAAAAACATGAAGAATATGTTAAAGTATCCGATAGATAACAACATCCAATCCAACTTGTAAAAAGGCCCATTAAAAGAAAAAGGGAGATTTAAAATTATGATTTTTTTGTTTTCTATTATCTCTTCTGCATATTTATCTTTGGTTTTGTTTTATATGATTAGGAACTAAATTTTTCAGTGCTTAGGTGTGATGAACTTTAAGTTGTGATAGCAATATGATTTGATATTTTATTTAATACAATTTTATTGATTAAGTTATTAAGATTCAATTATGTGTTTTATTCTTGTTCTAATATATCCAAAATATTAGCTCATAATTTGATTTCATATGATTGAGATTGATCTACCATAATTGAAAGGAGTTGAGTTCAAACCTAGAGATAAGGTGTCATAAATCCTCCAGATTAGGCTCAAACCTAATAATGAAATTCATAGATCAATAATGCAATCCTAAGGGTTTTATTTATGTTAATTAACTGATGGATTAGATGTTAATAGTCTTGAGAAAGATATTAACATAAGTAAGGAATTTTCATGGTCCAATAATCAATAATATAATTGTATTATAAAAGGTTAGTATTTAAAGATTCTTTGGGGGATTTGTTGAGTAATTTTTACTTATATAAAACCCTCAATGTTTCATAAACATAAGAATCGTAAGTGTAGTAGTTAAGGTGTTGGTCCCATCAGGAATTAGTTAAACTAATTGAATTATAACTTTGTCTAAGGTCTAGACATGTGATAAAAAATGAAAATAAAACTAAACGGAAATTTTAAGCAATTGAATATGGATTGATTGAAATTGAAATTCTGAAATTAAAATAAGTATATCAAAATAGAACACCAACCACTTATCAATTGAGATATCTCAACAAGATAAGATCAAACAATTTTGAGAAGATGGGATTCATTCTATCGTCATTTTGCTACCCTATTCACCTTTGATTTTACTGGCATTGGTCCTAGAATTTTGAAGGGTTGATTATTCTTTCTCAAGATCTAATCATTAAACCCTAGTTAATAACCCCTAACTGAATCTGAATTTTCAATTTTACAATTTCCCAATTAACAAAAATAGCCTATGTCTCTAATTAGTGCTTAAGCGATAGACAATCAGGTTCTCACATAAGATCTCTCTCCGTATAATTACTAATTTGATATTTATGTGATCAATTAGGTTGTGAATTCTCATTACCCAACCCAATCATGTTACTATCAATTCACTCTCTCGAATTGTTATCGAAGTATGCAAAAAACCATAAACATCACAACCCCTAAACAATTTCATTAACATCAAAAGCAAATAGGTCACAAAATGATTCAAGAATCAATTCCAAAATGAACTTAGAACATCCTTAACAATATATTCAACATCCTCATGTCTAAAGTATACATTAGATGAAGTAAATAACAAGAGGAATGTAGAAATAACTTGGAATGGATGGCTAGAGTGGCTAGATAACAGCTCTATAGCTCCTCTTGTCTCCTGCTTCTCTCTTCCTTGTCTTCTTTCCTAAAGTGGAAAAATGGAGGCCCCCTTTAATTAGGGTCATTTTATGATCTTATATAGTTCTTAGGCCATTTAGGGTAAAAACTAGATTTTACCTAGGCCAAATAGTCCAAAAAGACCCTCAAAAAATGAGAATAGAAGGAGATCACCGTGTTTGGTGAGCGCCTATCACGATCATGACAAGGGTGTCACGATCGTGACCTTAGGATGATGTCTTCTGTCACAACCGTGACAAGGATTTCACAATCGTGACACTGCTCTTTGTCCATTCTTTCTCCAACTTTCTTCGATCTTCTTCATCTGATTTCATACATCAATAAACACATCAAAATAACTTAAGCACACAAAATTAGAGTCCAATATCATGCTCTAAACCACATAACACTCAAAAACAGAAACATAGTCACATTGACATAATTCTAAACCTAAACATGCATAATTCATCTAATCAACACCTAAAAACACACTAAAATTTCTACCAAAACATAATGTAAATTATCACTATCAAGATTCATAACCTAGGTACTATTATTTGATATCAACTTTTCCAAGTATTTTCCTCTGTCTTAAGTTCATTATTGTTTCAATCTTAGTTTAGTTATTTAGTTTAATTTTTAATTAAATCCACAATCTGAATTGACGATTAGATAATAAAAATGGGTAATTACATGTATTTACAGTCCACAATCTGAATTGACGATTAAATAATCTATACTTGTTACTACTACATCGTGCATTAGTGGTTTTAAATTGATAAATTTCTTATAAGCATAAAAAAGAATCAATCAAGTTTTTGGTGCCTTTGCTAAAAACTAGTAATATTAGGAAAACCTAGATTTTACTAATCTAACAATTATATTATATTTATTTTATTTCTAACTTATTCATTTATTTATCCTTTGAACTTCTGTACTTTGACTATGAGTTTGTGGCTTATTATTAGGATTTGAGATTCATCGCTATAGCCATAACCCATAATAGATGGATGGAGCATACATTATTTCATAGGAGTTATGATATGTCATAGCTTATCGAAACATCACAATTTTGGAAAGAAAGCTATAGAGGCATATTTTTGGTGGCTCAACCGATATCTATGTTGTGTTATGACATTTGTGGGAGTAACCATTACAATCATGAATGTCAGGCACCAAATTATATATGGGAGCAACCAAGCATGCAAAACCGGTCTCAGAGGGCACCCTATGAGAATATTTATAATTCAAAGTGGAGCAACCCTTACACCTATGAATGGAATAATTATGCTTCCATTCAATATATACAACAACAAGAAGAAGAGTGACTTATAAATATAATAACAAAATGTCTTGCCAAAAATGAAGCTAGCTGAGGTGAATTAGAATGGAGATTTTTTTCATCTAAATACATTGAGCATAATACAACATATTATTTGAGCTTATTAACGCCTCAAATTAAAGAAGAAACTAAGGTCAACTTTATGAATGAAGTTGCATTCCAAGAAGATGACGGGGTAACTGTTGTTTGAGAAGAGAAGGATGAATAGATGATAGAGGAAGAAGAAGAAAAGGAACCTTACATCAAAAAAGAGGAAGCAAAAAAGTGGCAAAAGATAATTGAATAAGAAGATGATGATGATGATGATGATTGAAGAAGCCTCTATCAAAGAAGAAGTAGAGAAGTGGAAAAAGATGATTGAAGAAGAAGAACATAAGGAAGCTTTTGTCCAGGCGGAGAAAGTTGAAGAGTGGATAAAGGAAATTAAGGAAGAACAAAAGGAGAAGCCAATTGAGGAAAGAAGTGATGAATTATTGGTTGTCACCTTAAGTACAGATGGTTTCCACTTCCTACAAGGCCAACTGTTTAATCCAACTGAAGATTCAAGGAGTTTTATTATTTGTTATTTTATTAACAATTTGTTATTAAAAAGGGCATTAACCCAATCGATTGGATTTATAAATTTAATACATTATGTCTTTATTATTATCTTATAATATGTGTCTTATTCACAGGCTACAAAACTGTTACATGAAGAAACGGGTGGAAGTAAGCCACTGATCTTAGAGCTAGGATGATGGTAAGCATAAAAGGTATGTTCAGCTAACGACGTTAAACAAGCACTATATAGGAGGCAACTCTTAAATCAGGATAGGTTTATTTTAAATTCAATGTTATTTTGTGTCTATTTTGATGTTTAGCATAGGATTTTATTGAGTTTTGATGTGTTTTAGGTTAAGACATCGAGCATCCTGATTAGATTGTGCATAATTTTTGTGTTAGTGTATGTATATTGAAGTTTCGTAACTTCAAGTGCAAATTTTTCCATAGTGCATAATTTTTATGTTAGGGTATACATGTTGAAGTTTTGTAACTTTAAGCGAAATTTTTTTAATTTGTCCAACTATTTTTCATGTTACACACATTTACAAAGATTTACATGCTAATGTAAACTTAGACGATTAAATACATGCCTATATAACTAATAGTGTAATTTTGCAATAAGTTGCAGATCAGTGAATTATACGGTCAGTTACATAGCCATATATTAGACCATGTAAGTCTATGACAGCCCTTAAATTTGCCCTAATCATTCATTTTTCTTACTTTCTCTTCTCTCTCTACTCTCCCAACCAATTTCTTGCATTTTCTTGCAAACTTGTGACACCCAAGTTATTATTCTTGTTAATTTCACTTGTTTATGCATGAATAGTTGGATGTTTTTCAATTATTAGGGATTTTTAGCTTCAAAAATGCTAATGTTAGTGTTTTGGGGATTTTGTTCAATTTTGAGTGATTTAGTGGTTAATTGTAGTTTAATAGTTGAATTTCATCCTTACCCATATGGTTTATTTATTCAATTTGATGAATTGCACGTGAATTGGATGAATTTTGATTGGAATTGCAATTTGTGTGATTTTTGCTAACTACTAGTAAATTGTAATGTTTTGTGTGAAATTAGGATTAATTAGTCGTTTTTATAGTTAATTGAAGTTTTTATTATTAAGTTTCATTTCAATTTTGATTTTTGGATAAATCCAATGTTTAATTGTGTTAATTTTGGGTCAATGTTAGAAAGGAGTTTTAATTTCAATTTTAGGATTAATTCATGATTAAATAATTAGATTAGTTTTACTTATTAATTACAATATTTTAAATTTCAATTTTGTGATTAATTAGGTTGCTAGTTTATTTTCTAATTATTTTATTTTAATTATTTATTTATTTACATTAGATTATTTGTTCACACTTTTACTATATGTTTAATTTTCCTATTTTTAGTTTGTTTTTCATGTTTAACAATTTAGTGAGCGTAAGAAATAAGTATAGGGAAAGGGTATTTTTGTAATTTATTTGTAGTTTTCTCACATTATAAAAACTTTTAGGCACAATGAGGAAATACTAAGGAAGAGGCAACGAGGAGCAAGGTCTTCCAGAGACCTTAGGAGAACTAACTCAATCCAGCCACTAGAGCAACATCTAATGTCATTGTTCAATGTGGCAATACATGAGGAACAATATTAGCGACTCAAGGAGGAGAACTTTGTGATGAGTGGCAACATTGATTAGGATGTGTTGGGGCAGGTTTGGTCTAATAGGTGAGGGACCTTATCGATGTTGAAGCTTGGCCACGATTTTTCAAGATCGTGAAGCCCTCCTATTGGAAGCCAACATATGAGGTGCTCTCTATGTTCTTTGTAAAGAAAGTATGGCACGACAAGGATTAATTGAACACAATTCAAATTTGAATGCTAAGGGAGATGGTCTGAATGACTTATTCGAAATTTTGTGACACAGTAGGGCTGTATAACATAGAGTTCATGGGGACGCAAGCTTAATTAGCCTTGTGGATAGACTTCCTGTATGGGATGTCTTCTCGACAGTTCTGGAGTACAATTGGCAATGATGACAATTATAACTCGAGTAGATCCAAGGTAGGGGTGAGCATTAGGGTAATTCGGGCCAAAATTTCACTGTTTAGGCCCGGCCCGAATTACCCAAATTTTTTTTCATCTTACCCGGTCCGAACCCGAACTTTTTCTTACCCGAGCTTACCCGACCCGAATTACCTGAAATTTTGTTCGGCTTTACCCGAATTACCCGAAGTTGTTTTTTTTGATAATTTTTTAAAAAAAAC
>JANZLH020000160.1:442449-462877 GCA_026770325.2 Erythroxylum fimbriatum | reverse complement strand
CGGGAAGGTCCCGGTAACAAAAATTTTTGTTTTCCGCACCTGGTACATGTGATGTACCTCCCGGGATTTTCCTACACTAGAAAACGAAAAACAACGCAACTCTGACTTTCTTGTTTTGTTGTTAACGTTCTTTTTTTTTGGTAAATAAAAGAGCTAACAATTAGTTAGAGCTATTAACAGGATTAATGTGCCAAGTGCGATTAACACCCATGCGATCATCATTGAGAGTTCGTCCTATAACATTCTTTTATTTACCAACTCTGACTAACGTTCTTATAATACTTGAAAGTTCAAACACTACTGGCGCATCCTTTCATTTTTGTTTTGTTTTTGCAAACAACCCAATGGATTTAACGTCTTTTACGGACACCTTTTCTTAATCTCTTTTTTAAATAATAATTATTATTTATAAATAAAATAAAATAAAACTATTTTATTTAAATAATTATTATTATTTATATATAAAATAAAATAATTTTATTTTATTTTATTTTATTCATTTATTTTATACAAATGAATTTTCAATATTAATTATATTTTCTGTGCTAGCAAAAATATAATAATATGTCCTATAGATTATTTAATAAATTATTTCATTATAAATTAAATAATCATAAACAAGAAATATTACACTCGTAAGTATGTGACTATATAGGTTCATTACTAAACCAGCAGTAATTAATCCAATTAATTACTAATTAAGGTTTGCG
This sequence comes from Erythroxylum fimbriatum, assembly GCA_026770325.2. Classification (NCBI taxonomy): domain Eukaryota; kingdom Viridiplantae; phylum Streptophyta; class Magnoliopsida; order Malpighiales; family Erythroxylaceae; genus Erythroxylum; species Erythroxylum fimbriatum. The sequence continues at coordinate 462,167 of JANZLH020000160.1, read as the reverse complement.
TCTAATAACACCACTCAACGATCAAATAGTGTAAAGTAACAACCTTACAAAGACGGAACCTAGTTAAGGATAATGTATCATTACCTTCCATCGTTATAACTCCATATTATCCTAAGGTATGATTTAACTATCAAACCCTATTAAATAACCAATTATATTATATATCGATCTTTAATGATTAGTGAATTACTTAGAAAACTATTTTTTCTCACCCATTTAATCGCCCTTGCCAAGGCCCTGTTTGGTAATCAGCTTATTGCATTAGTTGTTAGCTGATAGCTTATTCTATCAGCTGATTTGACCAACTGATTGTATTAACTGTTTGTCATTTGATGTTTGGTAAAATTAGATGTTTAGTATTGGCTGTAATTAAATGATTTCTAAATTAACGTGTTTATAGTATAATGTATGTTTTGTATACCTAAATAGGTGAAAACAAAGGACTTGAGAAAGCTATATAACTTATTTGTCCACCAATATTTATAAGAGGAAACCTAAAGAGTTTTGGAAAATCATATCAACTAACACCTTTGACTATGATCCATTAACAAAAAAAAACAATCAAATCATCTCTTTTGCCTTTATATACTTTAACGAAGTAATATCTCATTCATTTTTTTTAAAGGAAAATTGGTATAAATATAGAAACAAAATTACAAGGTCATCAAAAGGAAAAACTCAATATATACAACACAGGAGAAGAGCCAGCAGAAAAAACCAGCTACCACAATAGAATGAGCCTAAACAGCACCGCCATCTAGCAACTATAGTCGTAAGGATTGACAAACATTAGAGTTACAAGGAACTTGCTTAGCTAAAATAATCGCTCGAACATCAGACATGATTAAGCATATCAAACTCTCCTTCATAGAAGAGGAACTCTGGAAGCGACGAGTGTTGCGCTCTCGCCAAAGAGAATATAAACAGACCCCTAAAACAATAAGATGGACTGATTTGTTGGAACCTGCAGTAGAAGACACATAACTAGTGAGAGTCATAAGATCGGATCCAGGATCCGTCCAACAGCATAAGCCACCAACATCTCTCCAAATAGAATAGGTAAAGGAGCACTCGAAAAAAAGATGAGAACAAGATTCTATTTGAAGGGAACACATCGGGCAAGAAGGATCCATTTGCACATAAGGAAGACGATCAGCAGTCGAAAGTTTATTTTGAATCGCTAACCAGAAAATAAAAGAGATTCGGGGCGGAAGAAGATGGCTCCAAACCGTGGGTGCCCAGGAAACAGGGGGTCGGCGAGGACGCAGATTGTTGTAAATGAATCGATTAGTCAGCTTGTGCAGTGGAGTCCCCTTCCAAAAGTATGCGTCAGAATCTTGAGGTGTTGGAGAATAACTAGGTTAGAGATGACGTAGAATTCTTGGAAATTTCCACGAATTACCATCAATAAAAGAAATCATACGCGTTTTGAGAGGAAATAGTGGGGAAGTACGGGAAGGAGTGACCTGAGAGATTAAAGGACCTCGACTATCCCAATTATCATACCAAAGAGAAATCCGACGTCCGTCCTTAATAACACAAGAAGTCTCATGACGTATATCGTCTCTTAGCTTCAACAACTGATTGAGGAAAAAAGAGAAACTGGGTTTCGGCTGAAGCGCCCAAATAGAATGACCTTTCAAGAAATAAGTATGCAACCATTGGATCCATAAGGTGTTCTTATCCTCCAGGATCCACCAAAGGCGCTTAAGGATCAAGGAGCGATTAGCAAGTTTGATGGATCGAAGATTCAAACCACCTTCTGCCTTAGGAGAGCAAATATCAGACCAGTTCACTTTGGAAGCACCGCGATTGCCATTAGAATGACTCCATAAGAAGTTTCGGAGTAGCCGTTCAATTTCTTTGATGATGCCTTGCGATAAGAAAATATGGGAACTCCAATAGACATGCAAGGAATTCAGGACAGATTTAATAAGCTGTAGTTTACCAGCATAAGACAGAGATTTGTTAACCCAAGACTTTATCCGCCTCTGAATCTTTTCAAGGAGTGGACGACAATCAGCATAGGAGAGCCGTTTAGTAGACACAGGAAGCCCAAGATAAAGAAGAGGGGGGTCTTTCAACATCATACCCGTGGTAGCAGAAATCGAGGAGGCCATGGGCGCCGCACCTTTTGACAATATACAATGACTTTAATTTGCGGTAAGTGAGTTGCCATTGTTTCTGAAATATAATATATCCTCTTTGACCTATATTCATATTATGTATGATTGCCTTCAAAGGTAACAATTGGAACAGCAATCAGCGGCAAGCTACTTTGATTTATATAAAATTGAGGATATGAGTCGCAGAAGTAGTGAATCACAAAATTGGTGCTGCTTGCATTCAAATGATAGAAAAAACAGGGACGCTTGTTCTTTCGATACTCAATATCTAGTTGTTCAAAATATTGTTTTGCTTAAGTAACTCTCGTTGGTTGAGCAGATGATGGTCTAATCGTGGAGATTTGCTGGATTTACATTTCAACAGGCAAGAGTCAGCTCCATGTTGGTTTGGAGCTTCCTTTGCTTGTATCAACAGCCACTACCTGATACCCTAACTGTACCATTATCTTATATTTAAGCACTAAGCCAACTTGCATTCAGGATTGATAAAGTGAAGGTTGTTGGGGAGAGACACCTGCACCAGTTACATTACATTATGCCTCTCGTATACCCCAGAAAAAAACTCCCTGATTATGAGCATCTTCGCTAGGTTTTTCTTGATTTAGTACCAAACCATGAGTCTGACAGGCTCGTCAAAACTGGCTTATCTAACGAACTTAATTTGTGAGTTGTTATGCATTCCATAGTTTATTCCACAATCATTAATAAATATATATTTCAAAATATATTATAAAACTTATCCATCCTACTTGGGGATAACGTGCCCCAACTTATGACATCTCATATACATAGTCACAAGAGTTGGTACGCAAATAATATATACTAAACTGTTTTTTATCCATCAACTCCAGATTCAATTGCAGCTAATTAATGAAAAGGAAAGGAAGAAAATTGCCGGTGTTGACGCATTTCTATGAAGAATGAAAGCCATTATTTCTTTAATTTCAATTTAACTTACTTTCAATAAGTTCATAAAATAACATAGGTACAGACAGGTTCTTGTTTTAATCTGTGTAGTTTCGATGAAGCCTAAAAAGAAGCACAAGTACAAACATGTCTGCATCTTATGCTATATAGCCCTCTGTACGTAGTTGCTCCATCTTATGATACAGTCTCCAACCCGATTGTGTATTAAGTTGTGTGTTCACTCATGCCCACGAAAGTGTGTTTACCAAACATTTTTAAGATTATATGTCCGTGTAGCAAGTCATGTCACAGCTGCATACTTCTAGAGATGAATACGCTATATCACATGATCGTGAATTAGACCATATTGATTCTAATATACATTAGTTGAATTCCTTGTATTATCATGATAAGAATAACTTATCTTGTTGTTCTTTAGATTTCCATATCTTTTATCCATGTTTTTTGGGATGTTTTCAAATCATGACTTGTTAACCTGTAGTAAACTTAAACTTTTGTTTATACGCTTTTTATGCAATAAAAAAGTCAAAAGTAATTTATGTTTTTTGTTGTTCATCTTTGTTTTTGAGATTGTAATAAGTGTTTGAGAACATATCACCATAAAGCTTGGGAAATTTTGACATAGTATCAAAGTACTAAGGATCTTAAAGGCCTATATAAGAGAAAATAAGTGAGAATACCCTTCCTTCCTAAAAAATACTCAATACTTCCAAACATGTGTCGTTAAAATGGCTTCAGTAAACTTCTCCACATGAACACCTCCATTATTTAATAAAAAAATATGTTGTTTAAATCATTTAAACAAATCTAATTAACTATAAAACATAAAGATTCTCTTTTCTTTTTGTTAGAACCCAAAGCATCATTTCAATATGTAGAATTATATACTATATCTAACTATTTTTATTGAGTCAAATAGCAATAATTCGAAGCACTTAGAGGTAGTTAAGATGAAAACTTAATTTAGAGTCTTTCTTCTTTAGAATGTGGTCAAGACAGAGGTTGATCTACCTCAACCTCTACATAATCCAATAGTAAATTAACTAAAGAACTATAATGATGAAAAACTAAAGAGATATAAAGCTTTGGCCATCATATATACTTTAGTTATAGAGGAAAAATTTTGCAAGGATCATGGCTTATGTGATTGGTAATAAGGCTTTGGAAAAGATGAAAGAGGATTTTCAAAGATCTAAAAGGGATTAAAAAACAACTTCAAATTCTCAATTTATGAAGAGAATTTAAGTTGATGAATATGGGTGAGTCTAAAAATATTAACAAAGTATGGAGACAAACTTAGGAAAGTTGTAAATCAACTTAGGTTGCTTGAGGAAATTTTGTAGGGTAAAAGAACAGTTGATAAAGTCCTTGTTAGTATTCTTGAGATATTTAAGGCCAAAATATCAATTTGGAAAAGCCCAAAGATATTACACAAATCAACTTAATAGAATTTAGAAACTCTCTTCAAGCTCAACAAAAAAAGAGTTTTAAGGCAAGAAAAACAAAAGGAGCTTTTAAGGTTAAGGACAAACCTAACAAGTCAATACAGGACAAAGAGAAGTTAAGAAGAATGATGAAAAGAAAGGAATCAAAGATAGAAAGGATGTTAGCATACTGTAGGGTAAAAGAAAGGCAATTTTGCTTCTTGTTCTTATTGTAAGCAAACAAATTATACCCTTTACTATTGCAGGTATAAGCCTAATGCAAAGTGTAGGTATTGTAACCAAATGGGATGCACTAAAAAAGTATGCAAAAATAAAACAAAGAAACAATACAACGTGCTAAAATAATGGAGAAAGAGGAACTAAGGAATTAAGAAACTCTTTTCACTATTATTGTCTTATCAGCTTACGTTAGTAAGTATTCTTAGCTTGTGGATTCTAGATGTATATGTCATATAGCTTACGATGAATCTCTTTTCAAAGTTTTGGAGAACATCTAAGTTTAGGTCAAAATTAGCAATGGTGCTCTATTGAAGGTGAAAGAAAGAGGCTATAAATATTTCAATAGGTATTAAGTTAATAACTAGTATACTTTCCTGGACTTGATCAAAATTTTTTGGATATTAGTTAAAAGTGGCAAACCCAAGTGTACAGGACTCCCCACTTTGCGAGGGTCAGGAGAAGGTCATCAATTGTACATAACCTTCATTTTGTATTTTACAAAGAGTCTATTTTTGTGACTCGAACTCGTAACCTTCCGGTTACAAATGAGTGACCTAACCAATTAATTGATTGAAAAAAGATATGTTATGAACTTTGATAAGAGTAAATATATGATAATTGACTCTAAAAGAGCTAAAATGATAAGAGTTTGCATAAAGAGCAAACCTTTTTAGTTGAGTGGAATACTAAAACCAATTCTAAAGAGAGTAATTTTATGAATTATACTAAAGCTGCTTCTATCAATGAGTCTATGCTATGACACAATAGATTCAAACATATTGGTTTTAGTGTATTGAAAAAAATGAATGAAATGATATTGTGCAAGGCCTTCCCAAGGTGGTAGAAGCTAATAAATTATGAATAGCATACTACTTGGGAAGCAAGCAAGATTTCCTTTCAAAAATGCGTCTTAGAGAGTTAATAAGAGGTTAGAAGTATTTTACTTTGACATATGTGGACCTATAAATGACGTCTTACTAAATGGAAGCAAAATTTTGTGTCATCTATTGATGCTTATAACAAGTATAGCTAGATAGCTTTCTTGAAATATAAAAGTGAGATATTTGACAAAGTAAAGAAGTTTAAAATAATAATTAAGAAAGCAACATGCCTTTTACTTAAATAACGGGGATCTAATAATGATTAAAAATGTGCTTCTAAGAAGTTTAAAGAATTTTGTGTCAAAAAAGGAATCAATCACCAATTGATAGCTCCATACACCCTTGAACATAATGGAGTGGTAAAGAGGAAGAACATAAGCATTATAGGGACGGTAAAAGAATAATAGCAAAAAGAGAAGTAATAAAGAAGTTTTGGGTAGAATGAGTGAATACTTCAATGTATTTACTTAACATACTATCTACTAAGATATTAGAAGTTTGACCACCATATGAAAATATTTTAGTAACTTACCGTCTATTTTAAACATGAAAGATTTTGTTATTTTGTAGTATATAATGTTTTTTAAGTTAAAGAAAAGTTAGACAATAACATTTAACTTGGGGTGTTCTTAGGATACATTTGTACAAGTAAAGCTTATAAAATTTTCAATTTCTATCAAAGAATTTTCAAGTGAATCGAGATATTGTAATTGATAACTTTACCTAACCAAATTGGCAAAATATTATTGGTTTGTAAAGTTTAAGACATAGACTCTTTACCATTTCATTATGAGGGAAAGGTTCCGTAGAAGGTAAATGATTATCAAGACATTGAAATTTTAATTATGGGAACATACTAAAATTTTTACAACGGCACATTTTAGTAGCTTAGTAGCTATTGAGCCAACTCTCTATAATGAGCTAAAAACTAAGAAAAAATGGGTTGCAACCCTAAAAGAGGAGATTTCTATAATGAAAAAGAAGGAAACATAGTCTTTAATGGAATACCAATTAATTAGAAGGTTATCATACTGGTTATTAAGAGGCATCTTCAACAATATAGATTTCACTACTTTGAAACCTTTACACTAGTTGTAAGGCATGATACTATAAGATTATTGGTTACGTTAGCTAATAAACTATTTCATCTTGATATCAAGTTAGCATTCTCGAATGACTTTATCAAGAAGACCATATAAGATGAGCAATGTAGAGGTTTGAATACTAAAACAAAAAGAATGTTGTGAACTTATTGGACAAAACTCTTTCTAACTTAAAAGCTTGGTATAATTAAATTGATGAATACTTGATTAAGGAAGGGCTTAAGATAAGTGAAAATGAAGCTAATCTCTATGTGTTATTTGAAGACAAATTTGTGAAGTTGATTATATCATTATATGTTTATAATTTGATAATAACTAGAGATGATGATGACTTTGTAGCATCATTAAACAAAAACTTGAAGCTAAATTTGAGATGTCTAGTCTTAAAGAGATGCACTACTTTCTTGATATAGAGATTAAGCAAGAGGAAGATTATATCTTCATTAGTCAGTCTAAATATACAAAATCTATCTTTAAGAAATGCAATATAAAAAGGACTAAGTTAGTAGCATGTCCTCTTACTATGACCTTCAAATTATTAAGAGAAGACGGTGAGAAAAAGGGCTGATGTAACCTTGTATAAAAGTTTAATCGGGAAACTATTTTGAGAGCCACAAGACTAGACTTGATGTATACATTTATTTGTTATTAAGAATCATATAAAAGTCAAGTAAAATTCACTTTGGTGTAGCTAAAAGGGTCTTAAGGTATATAAGAGGAACATTAAATTATGGATTAATCTATAAGAAGGAAGAGAGCACTAGTTCGATGGGATATATTAATAGTTATTGGACTACTTTTATTGATTATATGAAGAATACTTCTAGTTATGTGTTTTTCGCTTAGTATTGGTGTATTTACTTTGCATTAAAAAGTAAAATTTTTGCTTAATCATCTATTAAAGTGAAGTCTATTGTAGTTTTTGGCACTTCAAATTAACATGTATGGCTAAGGAAGTTGTTAGCAGATATTGGAATGAACACAAAAGGGTAATGCTTCCTTTTACATTGACAATAAATTAGTTATAACTATTACAAAAAAAAATCACATTTAACACAGTAAAACCAATCATATTAAATTAAGTTTTAGACTATTGGAGAAGTTGAAAAGGAGAATGAATTAAAACCTAAATAACGATTTTCAAAGGAGTAACTAGTTAATATAAAGACAAAAGTTTCTAAAAAGGCAAAAGAGTCAAATTGGACCCTAACGTTGTTACCAAAATTCAATTAAACTTAAATATTTTGACACGTTCAAAAATAACCTCAACATTTTAAAATATTTAATTTGAACCCTAGCTAATTTAATTACTCCATCAGTTCTTCGTTACAAAAAGCATTATGTGTGTGTGTGTGTGATATATATATATATATACAAGTAGGATTAAAAAATTTCTCTTTCTCTCCTCTCCTCTCTAGATTAGTTAAAGCATATTTCTTATTGGATAAGTTCAAAAGTAATAAAATTAGATGTTTTAAACTTTGTTGAGTTCAAATATATCTTTATTATAGCACTGTTAAATTCTTTTAACTTGGGCCTTTTGATACTTAAACATCTTTGTTGTATATCTTTAATGGAGTGTGAGAGTCGATTCATTCAACATAAACTTAAGACTGCCACAATAAAAGAGAAAAACATGATTTTCTCTAAGATTTTGTCCTATAACCTTTCTTTAATGACTAATGTGTTCAGTAATTATGTGATTCAAAAGGTATTTTATGGTCCTAATTGATTTATTCAAGTCATGCATTAAAATAGTTACACTCACAAAGACATATTCAAAAGAAAAATGGAATAATATAACATTAACCAAGACCCTTTTTTTCCTGCAGTTTTCTCAACTAATGGACACAATATTTTAAATTAGATGGGTTTAGAGAGTTTAATGTAATTGATGCAATGATAAAAAGGAACTTAAATGTTAAAAAGAAAAAGAAAGGAACCTTAAAGCTTTAAGATCCATAACTGCTTATCTTTTAACCAATTTTCATTCATTACATAATAATAATAATTTTTTAGATAACCATGTCTAATTTCTCTCTAAACTATCTCATTTTGAGGAACTTTACTAGCTAGGAATCGAGAACTGCCACCATTATTAAACTTAACACCACATAGTTGTGTTGATCACTCCAGTTAAGAAAGGCATAACTCGTGTCTAAACTCAAAGCTATTTTATCATTCTCCAATCTCAAGATATAACTTTGCTTCTAATATTTACAACTACGGGATAAAGCCTTAGGTTCCACACTAATTTTTATACTATAAAAATACATTTAATTACCACACAGTAAATAGAGGTATTATTGAAGCTTAATCTAGAAAGTCTTGGAAATTGTGTGTTTGATTATGTAGAAATATCTATTGTATTCAATTATAAACTCGTAAGTCCAAAATGGTAAAAACTAATTAGTAAAACAAATACTAGGCAAAATATCATAAATGACTATAATATTTTAGAGCCACGAAAGTTGGTAACTTCATTGACTTACCTAAGGTTATAAATAGGCCAGAAATGTAAGCCAATAGAGAGTAGACAATGATTGTAAGTAATAACAAGTCAAAGTAATAAAGCTCTTTTTGTGTAAATCTTTCTCTTCCCCTCTCTCGTTCCTTTAGTTATCATCAAATCAGTTTTCAATTTGTTAAAGTAAGCCTTCGTCGACATCAATCACATCGCATACTTATACATAAAATAAAGTAAATAATTCTTATATCACATACAAGCTCATTGTTTCCAAAATCTAACAGTGGTATCAAAGTTGTTTTGGTCCTTCTCAATGGCCTTCCTTGCTTCACCTAATTTACCAACCTTTAATTATACACAAAAGTTAATTCTCAGTTTTAGTGGCAAAGTGTACAATTATTGGAGCATCCAAATGAAGGCTCTATTCATCTCACAAGACTCATAGTATGTTATAGAGAATGGTTATGAAGTCTCAACAAGCTAAGTAGGGCTATATGCACTAAAGTACAAAAAAAGGAGTACGGGAAAAGTAAGTAACATGATGGCCCCAAAGAGAGCAGGCCTTTAAAGAGGTGGAGAGTGTGAGATCCCACATTGATTGGAGGGGGAAACGAAGTACGTCTTATAAGGGTACGGATACTTCAGATGTAAATAGAGTAAGGGACACAGAGTAGGTATAAATAGATATTGCATCTGAGTTATCTATTTTTATGGATCCCATATAAATAGATATTTCAGATGTAATGGACACAGAGTAGGTATAGAGTAAGAGATACAGAAGATAGATTTGAGGCTGTTTCCAAATGATAAGTTTACTAATGTTTAAGGAACTTTTCGTTTGAGTAGACGCCATTGCCAATTATAACAACACTTCTAGATTTACGTAATTTTGTATTGAACCTTGTTTTGCTCTTCTTATGCAACAAAACTTGGTGTTATACTAATTTTATTGTTGCATTATCTTAGGCAAATCTATCTGCTCAGTATGGTACTTTCCAAAAGAAAAAAGAAGAAGAAGAGAGGTATCATCTACTTAGTATTACTGAACCCAAAATCAAACGCCTTGAGGAGTCCAGCGAATTCACAGTTGCTGATCTTTAACAGCAGCAAGACATAGCCAGTGGGGTCTCTTTATGACCAGAGTTTCAATTACAGCATTGTGGTCCCTTAATCCTACCTAATACTGATTAGATTGTATCTTTTAAATCGAAGTCAAACACACAAGAACAAGAAACCAAGAAAAACAACCTGAAAAAGATCAGATGCGCACTTCCTGTTAAGAAACAGAGCCACATGCAATAATCACTCCTGAAATTTTAAATTACGTTTTGTAACTTAAAAATCAATTAAGATATTAGTTTTGTTCCCTTCCCTCACACAGGGGGAAAGCAGCTTAAGCTTTATAAACCGCCATTTAAGTTTAAAACCATTTCCAAGGAGTTCCCATCTACTCATAGACTTGTAAGTACATGCTTCTTAGCTTCGTTTTCAGGGCATTGTAACAGAGCAATACCTGTGAACCATTATGGCAACTGAGTTCAGGCATGTGATATTTCTATTGGTAAATGTGATTCTTTTGTCCGTATCCGGAGTATGTATGGCACGCTACACTTCAGCTGTGGGAGACCCCGGAATGAGAAGAGATGGTTTAAGAGTGGGCTTTGAAGCTTGGAACTTTTGCAATGAAGTTGGTCAAGAAACTCCTGGAATGGGTAGCCCCAGAGCTGCAGATTGCTTTGATCTATCAAGTAAGAACATCCATCAAAGAAGAAAGCGAGATAGATAGACTACTAAAGAGTCCGTCTTTCTTCTTCAATATTTATTTTTGTTTGAGTTCCTGTTCTATATCAAGCTCAGAATCTTAGTTACTGTCCATGGACATGCTTCTTATCTATTATTATGTGATGCCATGTTCTAAATGGATGGCATTCTCTTTCATTTGTTACGTTCTAACTTTCTTCAAAGAAAGATAAGTTATATAGGCTACATCTTTGTCATGCTGGCATAGATTCTGAGCTGAAACACAAGGTAACGGAAGCTGACAACAAGCTTGGAGCTGGCAAAAGATTCCCAGGTTTGGATCCAAGAGCTTTAAACAATCCAGATCTTTATGCTGCGAAGAAGGAGCATTATCTGGGTTCTTTATGTGAGGTTGCTGATAAACCAAAGCCATGGCAATTTTGGATGGTGATGCCTAAAAATGGAAACTACGATACACTGTCTGGTTTATGTCCTCAGAATGGAAAAAAGGTCCCACCTTTTAGTCCTAATTGGTTCCCTTGCTTTGGAGGTGGGTGTATGAATCAACCTATACTCAATCATCAACAAACTGAGCTTTTACGTGGTGATATATTGAAGGGAAGTTTTAAAGGTACTTACGATTTGGGAGCTGATATTGGAAGAGGGCTTTATGATATCTCTTTCTATGAGGTGACTTGGGAGAAAAAAGTTGGTAATGGGAGTTGGATCTTTACCCACAGGCTCAAGACTTCAAGGAAGTATCCTTGGTTAATGTTGTACCTCAGAGCTGACGCAACAAAGGGTTTCTCTGGAGGGTATCACTATGACACCAGAGGAATGCTTAAAATCGTAAGTCATGAAGTCCCTGGATTGTCAGTTTTCTCTTTTGATTATCTATTCCAAACAGAGTCTTGATAATTAAGTAATTAACCTATGACTTAATAGAGAAAGTGATGCATGATTCAATAGTTGTTGCTTCTCTTTTTGCTTGTTTAGGAAGTAAATAATTTTGTGATATCTCAAAGCAAGTTAGTGATTGGATAGTTAATTACGTTCCTGCTGTCTTTTCTTAAAACTTTTTTCTGGAGTAACTTATCGGCCGAAACAAACATTGACTAAACACTTTCTGCAGTGACTTGATAGGACTCTGTACAGGAGATGTCTGAGGAACTTTAATTTGATGATCTTGCGTGTGCTGAGTGTTTGTAATTTTCATCAATTCGTGTATTATCTGAATGCAAGTTTACATCAGCGTACCTCTAGGAGGACAACTGAAAGCTATAAATCTTGAATCTGTATATAAAACTGACTCGTTCATGATCTGTCAGCTTCCAGAATCACCTGATTTTAAGGTCAGAATGACTTTGGATGTCATAAAAGGAGGAGGATCCAAAAGTCAGTTCTATTTGATAGATATAGGTAGCTGCTGGAAGAACAATGGTGCTCCTTGTGATGGAGATGTGCTTACTGATGTAACCAGATACAGCGAGATGATCATTAATCCTGAAACTCCATCTTGGTGCAGTGCCACAAGCTTAGGAAACTGCCCACCGTATCACATTACTCCAAACAATACAAAAATTTACAGAAACGATACAGTTCACTTCCCATATGGAGCTTATCATTACTATTGTGCTCCAGGCAATGCTCAGTTTTTGGAGCAACCTGTTAGCACTTGTGATCCTTACAGCAACCCTCAGGCACAGGAGTTAGTTCAGTTGTTGCCTCATCCAATTTGGCAAGAATATGGATATCCAACCAAACAAGGCGATGGTTGGGTCGGGGATCCCAGAACCTGGGAGCTTGATGTTGGGGAACTATCTAGTAGGCTATATTTCTATCAGGTCAGCTAATTCACCGAGCCTCTTATAAAAGGGCCTGTAGTATGAGAAGGATAGATTGTTTATACTTGATTACTTCTCCCCTTGCAGGATCCAGGCACCACTCCAGCTCGAAGAATTTGGACATCCATTGATATGGGTACTGAAATATTCGTTAGTGACAAGGATGAAGAAGCAGAGTGGACGCTTAGTGATTTTGATGTTATACTCACTCAGCTCAAATTCTAGTACTTTTCTTTCTCAGACTTCCTCAAACATATCACAAACCTGAAAAACAGGAAGAAAAAGGGTCGAGAGGAAATGATAGCCAGGGAGATTGAAATACAGAGGAAGGAACTTGCCAATAATCCCTCAAGGGCAGGCGTCCTTATTTCACAATTGTGTAGCCCAATTTCTTCTTATACAACTCAATGACTAGTTAAAGTTTTCATGCTGAAAATTGAAAGAACAGAACTTTACAGCCAGATATTGCAAAGCAACAATACCACGAACTCTATTTTAAGGGAAACATTGCATCAGGCATGTTTTCTCTGATGACCACAGACTTGGCAGTCGTAAAGAACAGATTATGCACCATCAGAAACCTGTTCAGAGATCAAATTATATCAGATACTCGAAACGCATAAAGGGTTCTGATTAAAATATTCACTACCCCTTAATTTTTTCAATACAGCCCACCTGATAATTTGGGAGTACGTAGAGAGATAGAGTTAGTACTGAAAAACATTTTGTTTTTTTGTTAATCAGGCACGATACTATTCATAATTGAGAGTTACGTGTACTATAAGAATAGTTGCAGTACACGTTATGTTCAAAAACATCCTAAAACTTCCCGATCAATGTACTTAAAAGTATGTAGTACATTGATCGGGAAGTCCAAGGACTGATAGTACATGTGTACTATAAACCCTTTGCCGTTAGGAATATAAATAGACCATAGATAATATAAACCCCGCACCAGCAGAAAGCAGAAAGCTTTTGACAGGAGTTGTAAAAAGAATTCGTTGTCAGGAGAAGCTGTGGAATGCGTGTTCATGGTTGATATTCTGGTGATAGGAATCGGAGATGGCAACGTTATGAAAGGTACGTTAAGGGAATATTTGGAGAGTTGTGGGGGAGAGAGGAGACTGATAAAGACGGGGAAGAGGCAGAGCATGGATGGAGCTCTTAGGCAGATATTTTTCTGCCTTGGTTCTACCCCTGCACTGCCTCTTCCCTGGCTCCTCCCGTCTCTTTTGCTTACCTTCTTTCCGTTTTTGTACTGTTTCGTGATATATTCACAACCGTTTGGGTCAAGAACATTTACACTAACCTTTATGCTAACATTGAATAACTGACATGGATTGATCAGAATTCTGTGGATTGTAGGTCTGTTAGAACCAAGTAAAATGTTTGTGACCCCGTTTCTGTTTTAGGCGCTGTTACTTTCATGTCCAAGTCTCTGAAGTCAATCAAGTTCATCTGTATAAGTGAAGAAACGATCTTGGAGCCTTTATCTTGTCATGGAGGTGACCAGGATGGCATGCAAGAGAAGGTCCTAGCCCAGGTATAGCATTTCCATGGGCTAAATTTATGAATCAAGCAAGCAACTGAGACCATTCACTGGTGTTTATCAGTAAAATGGAGAAGAGGGAAATCCAAAATTCATCTGCTACAGAACGCACATGCCTAGCATTTTCGCTGGTAGGAGCTTGAATGGGAACTTCAGCTTTTCTGCTCATATACTAAGAGCAGTGCATTGAGAGGTGGCTGTTCTCGGGAAATTTCTGATTTATTTTTCAGTACGTAAAAATCATATACGCAAACCAGAAATGCTCATGCAAGCAAGACAGAGCAGAGAGAAAACAAAAACAGAGAAATCAGATCAAACGAATGAGCAGCAGACAAAACAAGCTTGAACTTTCGCACTCAACCGAGAGAAATTACCGCATATTTATGATCATCATGCCAAAAAAGAGTTGTGCACAGTCCGATTAGAGCTTCTCCTCCAGTTAGTGCATGGTCTAATTTTGACACATTCAATGCTCTGCAAATCATCCAAAAGAATTACATAATGTTTTCTAACATCCTCTGCGCACACTCCTTGCCACCAACCGAGGCAACAATCTCCCATTGATCTGGGTCTTTTTCGTCAACAACCGCAAGAGCCATCTCAAACTACTTGTTCTCTTCCCAGCGCCATCGTCACAAAAATCATCCATCAACAACACCAGTGATCAGGGAAAGAAAAAAAAAAACTATTGAATCTTAGATTACAATAGTCACCAAGCAAGTGTAAGAATCTTTTCCAGCCAGTTGTTTGATTCTCTTGACTAATTCTTCCCGAGTTTTGGGGGCTGTGTGAGATATGTTTGTTAATGATTTTTTTTTTTAATTATGTTTGTTTGTTTGTTTTTTTTGACGAAAAATTATGTTTGTTTGTTAATGAATTGCACAAATCTTCTTTTTGTTTGGCGTTGCTTTTTTCAGATCGTGTAAACAACGAGACAGTTAGGTACAAAATCTCTTTATCTTGTGGACAAAATCTGGAAACCAATAATCAGATGGGGACAAAACTGAATACTTTATCAACCATATCTTGCATTAACCAGAATCTTATTGCACTCCAGGATATGCACCATGACGTTGAGCACTGCTTACGGTCTAACAAGTTTTCATCATTTTTGGATTGCCTTTGTTTCAACTTTCAATAGTTTCTAGTGCTTTTGAAGCGGCGTGAGATTTCCAGATCTGAGAAGGTTTCTTATCCGGGGGCAGCAAGACGACAGTGGCGCGAGGGAAGCGACCCAACGACCCAGCTTAAACTCCAGATCTAAACCACCTTCACGGTGGCTGAGGCTTCAGCCTCACCGGAGAGTCTCCCCCAGATTGGTCAGACGGCCATGGAAGGGGGGGGAAAGCTCCCTCTCTACAACAAACTTTCCAGCCCTCTCTAGAGACAAGTTATATGGTTCTTCGGCTGGGAAAAAGCTCCACAAGCTTTGTTGAGATAAGACAAAACCCAGGAACCTCCCGAAATGAGGGTTCTAGGAGGGATTAAGTCAGCGTCCAACACAACAAGGGAGCACTAACTTTCTATCAAAATGTTCTGAAGGATGTGTGTTGTCACCCCCAATTGAGTGTCTCCAACAAGGGGCCAAAGCTTAGTCATCCACACTAATAGGATTCTTCTGGTCCAAACGTCCGGCCTTCCTGGCAGTGAATGGAGATGCTAGAATTGGAGGTGTTTTTAGAGATCATCATGGGCGCTGGCTGCGTGGGTTTGCTGGCTATATTAGAGTTGCGACGAATATGACTGCCGAACTATTGGCCACAAGGACAGGGCTGCAAATAGCTTGGTGCATTGGGTTTTGAAAAATTATGGTGGTGTCGGACTCTTTAGAGGCCCTTCTGTTGATATTTAGTGATGATTGGTTGTTTCACCCTTTGGCTAATATTGTCGCTAATACCATTGTTTGTAAGGATTGAGATTGGGATATTTTATGGCGTCATTCTCTAAGGGAAGGAAATCGAGTAGTAAATTCCCTTGCTAAACGAGGAAGCAGAAATCGATAGGAATTTCAAGAATGGGTTTCACCGCCTCCAGATCTCTTTTTAGACCTAGCTGCTGATGCTTCAGGAGTGTGCTTTTTTAGAGCTTGATTTTTCTTGTTCTTTATTTTAATTTTTGCTTTTTAACTTCCCGATGTACCAAAAAAAAATGCTTGGGTAAATGTCAAATGGTACAAATAGAGTTCAGATCCTCTGTCCAATATTATGGTGTCTTATTGTATCCAATAAATCTCAGTCATTTATTTATATAGGTCCTGCATGGGTTCCGCGTGGGTCCCGCAAAATAAATGACTGAGATTTTATGAGACAGAATAAGACAGAGTAATATTGGACAGAGGATTTAGATTCGTACAGAAAGGCTTGTAAAAGGTAATGTTGCGGGAGGATAGTAAGCAGGGCCGATCTTGATGTTTTATAGCCTGGCAAATAAAAACGTTTCTTATTCTATCTTTTTTCTTCATTTATGATAACTAAGAGTGAATTTTTATAAATAACAAAAAAAGATAAAATAGGAGTTCTTTTATTGCTCTTTATAAAAATTAAAACCTTCATAAAGAATTAAATAAAATAAAATGAGGCCCTTTTTATTACCTATTTAATTCTTTATGAAGCTGGACCCTGGACAGGTGTCCTGCCTGCCCTTGCCCAGGGCCAGCTCTGATAATACGTGGTTATTTAAATTCTCTAATGAGTCTAATTTGAATGAAATTGTAGAATAGGGTCTCGGGTATTTTGGGGTCTAACCTCTGTTTTTGCATAAGTGGAGATCGGGTATTGTAATGGATATGGGGCAGGTTGAGGTTATTCCCAAGTGGGTGAACTTTCATAATCTCCCGATGGAGTATTGGACAATGGCTGGGTTAAGTTATTCACTGGGGAAGCCGGTTTGTGTGGACTCACACACAGCTTCTATGGAGAGGATAGGCTATGTAAAATTGTTCATCGAAATACCGAAGAATTCTTTACTTCCAGATAGCCTACCTATTCTTCGGCTAGGAGAAAATCAGACCTTAAAAAAAAACAGAAATCTGAATAAGCTACTCATGGAAGCATAACACCTCATATAGGAAATGAATTCCTACGGGTAGATCATTTAAAACAAGGTGGCATGAAGAGCTCACTAATTCTACCAACTTAGATACCACTGTGGAGTTTATGAAAATTGAGGAAATTGTGATTAAATGGGATGGAAGAGATCCAACCTTATGAAATTATGAAACTATTGGTAATAGACAATACGATTCAAAGGCAACTCAACGGGGAGGAAGAGAATATCTTCGGATTAGAAACAATGCATCCCAAATTCCCAACTAAAAGAAAGTAGTCAAATGGAATATCTTAGGGAAAGTAAGGAGGCAGATGAGCCTGATGTTAAAAAACCTGGAAAGAAAGGACACTAGTAGCTAGGTAGGAACTGAACAATGCAAAGTATGTGTACTTGGAGCAAGTCAAGAGGAAGGAAAGTCAACTCTTGACAATTTCAAGCAAACAATATGGAAATTTTAGAAAATAATGTAAATAATTTCACCTCCCAATATTTGAAGTATTGTCAGATGGATTGGGCTAATATGTTGACTCCAGTTGCAATTATTGAGCAAACAGAGAATCAAGAGGTAACACCCCACTCCCGCGTGACCCGAACCCGACATCATTGGTGATATCCAAGTCCGTGCCCCGTGAGAGTGGCGTACTACATCAGTCAGTAGAACTCAGTAAAAACTTTTTGCTTTAAAAGATTCATTCCATCAGAGCCGTTCACTTTTTCATTACACTCGTGTGCGCGGAAAACAGTAGACAATTTGCACCCATGTGCATAAATAACATTTTCAGTTAATACATTTAGTTTCAGTTAATACATTTAGTTTCAGTTATTACAAACAGTCAACAATAATTTACAATAACCGTTTAATGTACAAATAACAGAACCACATTGGCCCATTATAAATACAAATTATCATTTTGGAATACAATTCTATTGGACACTAATGCAGACGCAAACTGATCCCGACCTCTATCCTTCACTTGCCTACAGTAGACATACTCCCGTGTCAAACGGGGTATTCTTCAAGACCTGAAAAATAGATGCAAAATTTTGGTGAGTTTTTGCGAACTCAGTGAGGAACCATCATCGATGGTTCGCCCAATTCATGCATCACACAAACAATGTACAGTAATAATAATCACAGTAATAATACAGTCAGCGGTACCATATCATCATATACAGCAAGAAAAAGGCATTTCAGGTATTCAGTTATTCAGTCCAGTATGTATGCAATGCACATGTGACACTTTCCCAGTTTATTACCGTGTTGTGACCGAGCGCTTAATCAGTAAACAGTGTTCAGTGGACGCTTGGCGTCTAGGGAGTAGGACTCCCTTCGAGCTCGAGGCTCTTTTTCAGTATCAGTATCAGTATCAGTGGCGACTCTGGTCACAACTATTGTTATTACCAGTTGATGCATTGATGTAAGTAATGCATATGTCCAATTTAACAGTCAGTATAAACAGTCTGCCCCGGTAGAGGCAACGAAATGCAGTACAGTATAGCAAGCAGATCACAGTATATCACAGTTGATCACAGTATATCACAATTGATTCACAGTATAGTGTCTCACAATTGATCACAGTAGAAGCAATTCAGTTCTTAGAATCACAACCAGATACACTTCTATGTCAGTTCTCCCAATTCATCGGACTCTCCGTCCGGAATTCAATCATAAACAAAACACAATTTCCGCCATTATCTCCACAGTGAACATATACTAATAATTGAGCGAAAGCCATCTCAGTCAGTCACCTGTACTTCCGAGCTAATACCGGAAAGTTTCAGTGACACTGGAGGATTGACGCTCCAAAGTGCCTCTATAACAGTGACAGTATAAAAATATGATCAAGTGCTCAATCAGAACTATTTCAATGCACATGTAACACTTAGAAGGTGCACAATGCATATTCATGATATTCCCGGCCCTAATCCAATATTTTCCATCATAAAAATCTGTATAAAAATTAGAAATCTAACGGCACTGACAGTACTAAATTCGGACCTGTATAGGTCCCAAAAGAAATAAAGCAGTGAAAACAGTGATTAACAAACCCTTACCCGTACCCACGTCAATTTTCCGTCCAAAAATTCCCAATTTTTCATAAAATGAAATTAAATATTCTTTGAATCCGATGCCTCAAGAATCAGGTCAATCGGACGTCGGACGAAAAAGTTATTCACCAAAGAAATCAGAAATCAGAAATTAAAACAAAAATCCCATATATATACATTTCTCCTTTTTCCATCTTGTTTTTAACCAAAATTCAAACTTCCATAACTCTTTGCACACAATTTAGAAAATTACAAACCATGTCTCGTTGGAAAGATCTTGAAAACCTCTACAAGTTTCATGAAGACCATAAAAATCAATT
>JANZLH020000160.1:423641-434321 GCA_026770325.2 Erythroxylum fimbriatum | reverse complement strand
GGGGAGGGAAGGAGAATTTAACATTTATGGAAAATTTTGCAAAAAAAATCTCCATATTTTTTAAAATTTTCGATACTGGTCAATATTTAGCAAAAAGTCCTCATATTTTTTAAAATTTTTAGTATCAGTCGGTATTTTGAATACGGCCGATACCGACCAATATTATCCGAAACAGACTAGTACTTATCCTTAATATTTTGAAAATAACAATTAATGAATATCAACTAGAAATAAAATTCCAATATATCATTCATTGACTTCATATCATAATGCCCCTTTCTTAATAGAAACATGTGTTTTTTTAGGTAGGTTGTAAAGTTCGCAGCTTATGCTAAAATATATGGTAGCTTGAATTATTTTTAAGAAAAAGGCCAAAAAAACAATAAAAACATGAAATTATTGTAAACTCAAGTTTTAAAATTGATGACTCGTGTATTAAAAATTAGTGCATCTTACTTATTTGTTGTTATCAACTTCAGTTAGTTGCAGTTTAATAAAATATAGATAGCAACTCATTTTTTTTCTCTTTCTTCTTATACACATTTTGTTGAGCACTTGTTGTGCATCTCTGTTTTCTCCTATCTTTTATTTGTTTTATGGTATCAAAGCCTCGTTGAGTTCTCTTTCCTTATTTACTCTTCTTGTCTACCAAGTTTGTCTTGTTGGAGAAGGTTGAAGGTTTGAGGTTTCCATTCTGAAATAATGGAATCGATGAATGGAGGAAGCAGCTCTAGTACACAATATGGTGTCGAGAAACTTGTGGGTGCAAACTATAAGTATTGGAGAATGTGTGTGGAAGCTTTTCTTTAAGGTTAAAACTTGTGGGAACTTATTGCTGGTGATGATTCAGAGATTCCAGCTGACATTCCTGAGAATACCGAGTTACGACAAATATGGAAGATAAAGTGTGGTAAAGTCTCTTTGCGTTGAGCACTTCAAATAGTAAGGAGTTCATTGATCCTGTTCGTGATGTTACCTCTCCGAAACAAGCCTGGGAGACACTTGAAAAGCTATTTATGATGAAGAATATGTCGAGGTTGCAATTTTTAGAAAATGAATTAGCAATGACAGCACAGGGAGGTATGCCAATTAGTGAATTTTTTTTATGAATTGAAAGTATTTATGTTGAGATTTCAGAGTTAGATGTTGATGAGAAGTTCAATGAAGCATGACTAAGGTGATTTCTCATTCATGGTCTGAAGAAGGAATATACACCTTTCAATACCTCTATTCAGGGGTGGGTAGTTCAACCATCAATAAAGGAGCTAGAAAATTTGCTCTTTAATCAGGAAGCCTTGGTAAGACAAATGGCGAGAAATCATAACTCTAAATCTAATGTTGTTTTTTTTCTCTAAAGGAAAGTCCTGTGAGAAGAAGACAATTGGAAATAAAAGTATAGATGGAAGTACAAAGAAAAGTGCTGCCAACACCTCCCAAAAGAATAATTCTAGAAAAGTGCTATAGATGTGCAAAGCTGGGTCATATTCAAAAGAACTGCCGTGTTAAACTCTCCAAAACCAATGCAGCTTATGAAGATGTAAAAAATGATCAACTCAAATGGGATTAGTGTTTGAACATTGAAGCAGTTGAAGGCTCCAAATTAACACCAAATCAACCTTTTGTCAACTATATAAACTATAATGAGGAGTGGATCATTGATTCTGGTTGCTCTCATCACGTGACTGGAAAAGATTCATTGCTTTTAGAGTTAAGACGACATAACGATGATCAAGTTATTGTTACAGCCGATGACTCAACTCATCTAGTAATGAATGAAGGTATCATAAAGATTGGTGTTGAGGATGCAAAAACTAAAGTTTTCAAATTAAATGATGTTTATCACGTACTAGGTTTGAAGAAAATTTTAATTTATGTCTCTCAAATTACAGATTATGGGAAGTATGTTATGCTTGGCCTAAATAATGTGCAGGTTCTTGATAATCTGAGAAATTTATCTGCTGATGTTGTTTGTCCTGGTCAAAAGAAAGCTTCTATGTTTGTTATGTCAGTAGGAGAGGCCTGTGTAAAAAGGAATAGCCAATTCGACAATGCAATAAAATATGGCATGCTCTTTTTGGCCATGTAGGCTATCAATTACTGGAGAAAATCTCTTTAAAGAAGCTATTAGATGGCATTCTAACTCTAAGCAATGTTCAAGAAACAACAATCTGTCAAGGGTGCCAGTTTGGCAAATCACATTGTCTTCCTTCCAAGAGCTCAACAATCGAAGATCAACTGTGTTAGAATTGGTGCATACAGATTTGATGGGACATATGTCATGGTGTTTGTGGATGACTATTCTAAGTACACATAGGTTTATTTTTTAAAAGAAAAGAATGCAGCTTTCTCTAAGTTTGTTGAGTTCAAAGATGCTATAGAGAAGGAATTTGAGTTGAAGTTGAAGTACTTAAGGAGTGGCAACAGTGGTGAATTTATGTCCTCTGAATTTTTTTTATGTTTTGTGATAAAAATGGCATCCAAAGGTAGATAACATGTCCTAATACATGTCAGCAAAATGGGGTTGTTGAAAGGAAAATAACGCATCTTAGTACAACTAGTTTGTCATGGCTGCACGATAAAGAACTTCCTCGAGAGATTTAGGTAGAAGCTATTCGGTGTGCTTGTCATGTGATCAATCATTTACCTCCTTGGCCAGGTAAACAAAAGTCCCAATTTGAGGTTATGTATAAAGAAAAGCCAAATGTGAATTATTTTAGGGTATTTGGTTTTATTTGCTATGTTCACGTCTCCAAGACTAATCGAACTAAGCTTGACTTGAAAGTAAAGAAGTGTAATTTTGTTTGCCGTGATTTGTACAGGAAAGGTTGGAGGGTCATGAATCCAGAGACAAGGAAGTTTGTTACTTCAAGAGATGTGGTATTTGATGAAGTCTCATCCATGTCTCTATTAAGAACTTCAAACTTGTTAGTGATCAAGATAACCAGAATTTGATTCCACAAACTTATATGCATCTGTTCAATGATGATGATGCTGAACATGGAGAGGAAGGTGAGTCTTTGACTCCTGAGTTAGATAATGCAATTGCAAAAGTTGATAATCAGGTTACAAAAAGATCAACAAGGGAGGAAAAGCAGCCTGGTTATCTTAAAAACTATAAAGTGCAAACACATCAATGTTCAGTTACCTCATGCTTTATCAGAGCAACAATTAGAGAAGAACCTGAGTGTTATGAAGAAGCTAAAGGCTGTCCAAATTGGGAAGTGGCCATGCAAGAAGAAATTAAAGCCTTGAGCAAAAATGAGATATGGAAGCTTGTGCCGAAACCAGAAAATTGTAAGCCAGTCACTTGTAAATGAGTTTATCTGTTAAAGAAAAGAATGGATGGTTCAGTTGATCGACACAAAGCTCGCCTAGTTGCTCGTGATTTTTCTCAAAGCTATGGATTAGATTATGAAGAAACTTTCAGTTCAGTAGCAAAAATGGTTACGGTGAGATCAATTTTTTAACTTACAGCATGTAGGGGCTAGAAATTATGGCATCTTGATGTAAAGAGCGCATTTCTTTACGGGGAATTAGATCATGAAGTGTTTATGGAGCAGCCTGAAGGCTTTATCTCCAAGCAATTTCCTAACCATGTTTGTCGATTGAAGAAGGCATTGTATGGCTTAAAACAAGCACCACGTGCTTGGTATGGTATAGTTTTTCAATATCTCACCTTTAGTGGATTTAAGGTTTCAAATTAAGATTCCAGCCTATTTGTAAAGTCAAATTCAAAAATGCACTTGCTGGTTCTTTTGTATGTCGATGATATGATAGTTATAAGGGATAATGATGCTGAAATTTCTCTGTCAACAAATAACTTGACTGATAGATTTGAAATGAAGAATCTAGGTGAAGTTGGACGTTTTCTTGGCTTGGAAGTTGATAAAACATATTAGGGATATTTTGTGTCACAAAGGGGATATGCTAAATCCTTATTAAGAATTTTGGCATGGAAGATTCGAAAGCAATGGCTACTCCTGTGGAACCTCATTTTAAGTTGAAGAAAGATGAAGGGAAGCTGTCAAATGATGCTACGAGGTTTCGACAACTTGTTGGTAGTTTAATTTGTTTAACTATAACAAGGCTAGAAATCACATTTTCTGTTGGTGTTGTTTCTCAATTTATGCAGAATCCAGGAGTTCCTCATTTAGATGTTGCTAAATGAATTCTATGTTACATTAAGGGTTTTATAGATTGTGGTCTTATGTATAAAAAATGTGATCATTTTTTGTTGAGTGGATTTACAGATTCAGATTGGGCAGGAGATGCAAATGATCGTTGTTCCACTTCAGGTTACTGTTTTAACACTAGTTCAGCTGTGATTTCATGGTGCAGCAGGAAGCAATCTTCAGTTGGTTTGCCAAGTACTGAAGCATAGTATGTGGCAGCAACTATGGCTACACAAGAGTGCATTTGGTTGAAGTGTTTGAATGAAGATATTTTTCACAAGGTTGATTATGTAGTAACTATATTTTGTGACAATGAAAGTGTCACTAAGCTTGTTGCATATCCAGTCTTTTATGGACGAACAAAGTATATCGAAGCCCATCATCACTTTATTTGAGAAAAAGTCTTAAATCAAGAGATAAGATTGGAAGGTGTTTCAACAAAGAATCAAGTAGCAGACATATTTACAAAGGCTTTGGAAAAGCCTAAGTTTGAGACTCCAGAAGTGCTATTGGAGATGAATTTCGTAAGCATGCACTAAGGGAGAGTGTTAAAAATTAGTGCATCTTACTTGTTTGCTGCTGTCAATTTCAGTTAGTTTTTACTGGTTTGCAGTTGTTAGCTTTCTTTTCCTATTTTTTAGGGTTAAACCAAGTCAAATAATTATCCTTTAAATCTTTGATATTATATATAGGTAGATTCTTTAGTGAGTAGTGGGAGTTTTTTAAGGATAGTGATGGAGGACCATCTCAGTCCATTTTCGTCCAAGCCCAAGAAAAGGAGCAGGTTAGTCATAGATGAGCAAAATATTGAAGCCCATTTGGAAGAAGCCTAGGCTGGCCACAATGTAGAATCCTATTTGCAAATGGTCCTCCATCATTCACCCACCCTTGAAAGTTTTCTTCTTCAAAGAACTCATTACAAATGATAATCTCATCCAAGGAAAATGTTAGCCTCAAATCATTGTCAATCCGAATCACAAACTTGGATTCCCCTTCACATGCTACTACCTTCAAAGGACCCTCATCTAATCCTTCAATTAGCTCAAGCTTCTTACCATAAAGCCTTTTTTTCTTCTTCCAATTGACAAATACATAATAACCAATTTTGATCAACTTTCTAGACCTTTTCCTAGCTTTAAAACCATCATACTTCATGTTATTAGTAACTTGGTCATTTTCAACTGCCATAAAACCAAGGCTTGCATCAAGTTCCCTCACTAAACCAAGACTAGTAGCATGCTTAGACTTGTCAACAAAAACAGATTTTCCAATTTTCCCGCTTAACATGGCAATATCAACATTGGTACTAACATGATCAACATCAACAAATCTTGCAAGTTCACCATCTTCCAACAAAGTGTCATTATCATCAACACAAACCGAATTCTTAAGCAAATTGAACTTCAAACAAGTGTCACTCTCCACATTTTGTACGGACACAAAGCCAACAACAACATCATCAAATTGAACAACAAATTTGGATGGCTTAGCTCTAAACAATTCACATAAAGTTCTCGATTGCACATGATCAACGATATTCACATTCACTTTCAACTTGTCAATTACCATGTTTATGCATTCTACAAAACTATCTCCCAAATTAGGCTCAAATTCAATCCCTAAGGGTTTGGAATTAGATCGAATTACCTCATTTTTACACTCACTTGGAGGCTATTCCTTCGTGACCAATGGTGAAGTTTCCATGGAAACATCATTCTTGATCACTTCAGCTATAAGAGGACTACTGGTTGGGAGAGCTTGCACATTTGGAGGAGACATTTCAACATGTGAAATAGGCTCATCAACAATAGTTTTCTTTTCTTCAATACTTAACAAAACTTGTTCATTTTCAACCTTTGTAGGTGCAACCGGTTTCAATGGAGTTAGAATAAACCTCCTACCCATGTGGTCTAAAGTTTATGTATTTGCCCTTCCTAGATGGCTAACATCTCTATCAAATAGCCAAGTCCTTCCCAAGAGCAAGTGGCAAGCACTCATAGGAAAAGGCAACAAACATCTTCTTTGGACTTTTATCTCATGCTTCTTGTCCAACCAAGTGTGCTTGTATGGATTTGGGATGGGCTCGGTTTTGAGCTTCAACTTGTCAACCATCTCATGTGACATAACGTTCTCACACGCACCACTATCAACTACTACCTTACACTTCTTACCTCCGGTTATGCAATGAGTGTGAAAGAGGGATTTCTTCCTCCAATCTTCTCCTCCATGCTCGCTATTCATCAATCTACAAATCACAAACACCTCGGCCTCAATGTTTTCACTATAAGCATACTCGGCTTCAATCTCCTTTGTTTCGGCCTCAGCAACAAACTCCCCAAAAAGTGCATTCTCCATCTTTAATTCAACTTCTTGATCAATGGCCACCATCTCTTGAATGGTCATGATGGTTCGGTTGGGGCATTCGGATTGGAAATGGCCATAGCCTTGACACTTAAAGCATCTAAGCTTGGTTTTAGGCCTTCTTTGGTTTTGGCTATTTTGTGGAGTTCTTAGGTTGTAGTATTTGGGAGTGAAGTTTGCTAGTGAATTCGGATTAGTGGCTCTTAGTTGTGATTGTGTTTGGCTTTGGGGTGATTGTTGTGGGGTGGTTTGTGGTGTTTGTGGTGAGATAGGACTCGGCCTAAATGGGACTTGATGAGTGTTGGTTCTTTGTGGGAAAGGTTAGCTTGGTTTCGGTTTGGTTGTCTTCAAGTTGACTTCTCCCCGAAAAGCTAGCCTCTTTGCTTTACTCAAAGAGTCAAATGGGTACAATTTAACAAAGTTTTGCAACTCCAAATCAAGGCCTCTAACAAACCTATCAAGTATGATCTCCTCACTCTCCTCTAAACCACACTTCAACAAATATTGTTCAAACTCCATGACATAGTCTTCAACTGGTCTTCTATTTTGCGTCAAACCCATCATCTTGTCCAACATTTGTTGCCTATGTTGAGGAGGCACAAATGTTTCTTCAAGTTCAACCTTCATCCGGTCCTATGTAGAAATCCTAGGCAAACCGGCCCTAACTCTCTTCTTTTGTACGTTATCCCACCACAAAGCGGCATAACTCTTGAATTTCATAGCCACAAGTTTCACTCTTTTTTCATCCGGAATATCCTTGAGCTCAAAAATCCTTTCTACGGCATACACCCACTCAGAATTCACATCCGCATCAATTTTACCATGAAACTCCAGAATGTCTATCTTGATATTCAAATCATCATGTCTATCCACTCTCGGTTGTACTACATTCATAACAGGCCCTAAACGGCCTCCACGATTAGGACCTCGACCTCTCCTTCTTGGAGCAAAACTACCAATTCTAAGACTTTCGTCAAATTCAGATTCGTTTACCTCTGTTGGACCCCACACCCCACCTGTAGGTGTTTGGGGGTGATACCCCGGCTTGTGTTTGCAGGTGATACCGCGGCATCCAACCTTAATCAGTATTGTCCTCCTTGGTCTTGGGGAGTTTCTAGCACTCGAACCCAAGACCTCAAGGTTTTGTAGCGTTTAAACGCTCGCCTCTTACCATTTGGCTAGACCCAACATGACCTTATCAAACTACTCTATTTAGATGTGAACAAATATAGAGCATCTTCTATATTGTAAGGATCTCGTCGATCTTATTGATGTGAACAAAGCTGTTAATGATGACGTTCTTTCAAAACCTGAGAAGATGTTAGATAGAGAATGAGAAAAGTGGAAATAAAGACTCTGGGAACGAATCAACAATGGATTGATATTATACTAGTATATTTAATTATATGTCTCAAGAAACTATTCCTTTTGAGTTGTGGAAAAAGCTAGAAGGTCTCTATGAAAGGAAGAATACCCATAATAAGGCCTCTCTGATTAAAAGGCTAGCAAATTTGAAGTTGAAAGCTGAGAAATCTATGCTAGAGCATCTAAGTGATTTCTAGGATATAATCAATAAACTTACAACAATGAAGATCATTTTTGACGTTAAGTTCGTTATCGGATAATTGGGAGACACTAGTGGTGACAATTAGCAACGTAACTCCTGAAGGTGTGTTCGGTAGTTAAAGAGAGTATTTTAATGAAGAAATTAAAGAAAAGAGATGAGAGAAGACAACATGCCTAAAGATATCAATAGGTCGGGTCGGGTCGGGTCCTGGGCTACAGTGGCCCATGGCTTAGCCCACCATAACTTTTTTTAAAGAAAAATGTCAAAAAAGAGGTCGTGTTGTAGGACAGAGCTAGCCCGAGGCCCGTTTGACATTGGCCCGATCAACCTAGGCCAAAATCATGCCGGGTTGGTCAGGTTGGGTCGGGCCCTTTTTGACATCCCTAAACGTGCAGGCTTTCTTGATATAAAGGAGGAGAAGGAGCAATAGTAGAGGTCCTAAATGGCATGGCAAGTCTAATAACCAATCAAAGTCTAAAGGTGAAAAAGAGATGAAGACATGCCACCGCTATGACAAGATAGGACACATCAAGAGGTTCTGCTACAAATGGAAGAGGAATAAGAAAAAAAATCATCAAAATGATAAAGATGATAAGAATACAATCACAACTGCTACAAGTACAGATGATGAGGTGTCCCTAGTTTATGCAACAAGTGAATGTCTCCAAGTCAGTGATTTAGGTTTTGAGCGGTTGATTGACATTAGAGCTTTGTATTACTGTGTTCCAAAAATAGAGTACTTCTTAAAATATAAGAGTGGAGACTTTGGGCGCATAGAGATGGGTAATCAAAGTTCTGCTAAGATTGTCAGTATATGTGATATCTGAGTTCAAACAAATGTTGAATGTTTATTGACTTTGAGACAGGTATGACACATCCTCGATTTAAGGTTAAATTTGTTATTGACAAATGTGTTAGATCAAAAAGGATTCTAATACACTTTCGATGATAGGAAGTGGAAATATCTAAGAGAGCAATGGATGTTGCTCAAAGATTGTTATGTTGCATACTGTACAAAACATCCTGAAAGGTATGTGGTGGTGGAGAAGTATACACAGTTGAAAAGGAAACTTCGCAAAATATGTGACATAAAAAATAGGAGCATATGTGTGAGAAGAGATTAAAGTTGCTGGCTGGTAAATTCTTTATACCATTCAAAAATACCCTACCACTTAATCATTGCTATATTGTTTGACAAGAAAGCAATACATAATCTCTTTCAAGAAAAGATTATAAGGAAGATAAAGATATTGGAATTGGTGCATTCGGATGTCTCATTCTCACATGTTAATGAATTAAAACCATGATTTTCATCAATTATCATATTTTTAGATGCTTTAATGCTATGCAATTTAATTTTCATCTTTTCATTCTCACTTATGCATGCACTTAAGTACTTTTGAGCCTCTTTGAATTTGAAGGATAGTTTTCTCTTTTTCATACTCATGATTTTAAGGCTCTTAACCAATTCATTATATGTTAAATTAACATCAATATCATTATCATAAAAATTAGGGTTAGATGTTACCTCATCATCGTCTATAGTGGTAACGCATATATGAGCTACCTTTTCTTCTTAATGCTTTCTTTTAGATTCACCTTTGTCATCCCAAGTTGATGCTTTAAGTCCTTTCTTTTTTGTCTTTTTCTCTTTCTTATATTTTCTTTGATACTTATTATCTTTAAGTAAAGGACATTATCACTTTATATGACTTGCTTTTCCAAATTCAAAGCAAATAATGTTAAAGGATTTATTTTTTTATTCATCTTTACCTTCCTTGAAATCCATTCTTTTAGAGAATTTCTTTTTTAAGAACTTCTTGATTTTTCTGATGAGTAAGTAAGTGTCTCCTTCTTTACTTCCACTAGTTGATGTCTTTTCCTTATTGTTTGATTCTTCATTTAAGGCTTTAAATGCTAAATTCTTTTACTTTGGAAGCGTTGTTTCTCCTTGTATTTCTTGAAGCCTAATTTCAATTTTAAAAAGAGATCCAATAAACTCCTCTAATAGTAGTGATGTTAGATCTTTAGCTTCATGTATAGTTGTCACTTTAGTTTCCCACGTCTTCAAAAGTGACCTAAATAACTTCCTTACAATTTCAACATTAGTGTAGGTATTTCAAAGAGCTTTGATATCATTGATAATATCAATAACTGTAGTACACATGCTAAATATACTTTCATCATACATAATTTGAAACAATTCATATTGATGTGTTAGTATGCTTACTTTGCTCTCCTTAACTTGATTTGTGCTCTCATTTGTAATTTCTAATACATACCAAATGTCATAAGTCATTTTACACATAGAGACCTTATTGAATTTATTTCGTCATAAAGCATAAAATAGGATGTGTACACCCCTACTATTCAAGAAAACTAATCTCTTATCTTGAGGTTCCCATTCTTCCTTTAATTTGAGCACCTTTTTGTTATCTACTATTTACGTAGGAATAAAGGGACCATTCAACAAAGGTATAAATATTACCATTTGACAAGGTATATACATTCATCAATTTTAGAAATACTAGTCTAATAGACCCACTTTAATACTACTTGTTGGTCCTTAATGACACTCAA
>JANZLH020000160.1:405076-423541 GCA_026770325.2 Erythroxylum fimbriatum | reverse complement strand
CAAATACCAGTATGCATAAACAATTCTAATTAATCCCAATCACTCTCAGCCTTTGCTAAATTACTAATTTACCCTTCTTGTCGGGGGTGGGATGTTACACAAGAGATAAGGGATATCGAACAAACAGAAGACAATGATACCCTTCTAGTAGTGGCCAATGTCCCAAACATTCCTGGTTATTTTTGCGTGCATTCCAAATCTGCAGAACAGAAAACAAAATCTTAAATACCAGAAATAGTAAATAAAGTCTCTCATATAGATGATGTGTTTGCTTATAATTGTTCATTGGCATCTATTATGTAGATAGCCAATTTATCTTCCCAGAGAAGTCTTTTGTTATTAGATTATATTGCAATATGATGGTAAACTTAGAACCTTAAACTCTTTGTAACATGATTTAGTTTTAATTATAATTTAAATTTTTTATTAAAACAATGATTTTCATCATTTTGAAAGTGTGATCATGCCAGGACATTATAAATTATAGGTAGGAAATGGAAGCAAACTTCTGTCAAATGAAATGAATAATCAAATATCCCATCTACAACGAGGGGATCCTTCTTACTTCTTGAAGATCAAGATAGGCAAATTTTTCAGGAAAGATTGAAGCTGGTTGTTTGTAGAACGCAGCTTAACAATGAGAACCCGTTTGAAACCTCCTGCTGTTCTAAGTCTTATCATACAGTTCAGTGTCAGTTTTGGTAGTTTTCGGATATGCATGTTAATTCAAGAAATTCAGATCTTCTGTCTAATATTACTCTATCTTATTTTGTCTCGTAGAATCTCAACCATTAATTTTGCAGGATTCACGCAGGACCCACACAGGACTTACATAAATAAATGACTTAGATTTATTGGAGATAATAAGACACCATAATATTGGACGAACTCTAATTTAGATAGCTGAAACAGTTAACTAAAATATTGAACAGCACAATAGAAATGTAGACTAGCGATGATTCAGTGCACGAGCATCCACGTAGACCTCATGGTGAAATCGTCCTAATCGTATGATGAAGGATAGGATGGCGTGGGAATAACTTTTCCTTGCGAAAAATTACCCAAAAAAAAAAACATTCCAATGTCGTTGGACCGAATTATGCAAAACAGGTACGAAGTTGGTGTAAGGAGGAACGACAACAACGAAAGTACAAATTAATTTCGTATATTGAAAAAAAAAGAAAAGAAACTTGCTTGATTTGATTATTTGATATAAATATTATTAGCGGATATTTATTACGATGTGTTGATAAAATAAAACATTTGAAGCATTATTTATACTTAAAAAACAAATTAATAAGGAGAAGAGATTCTGAGGAGCAAAGTAGACGAAGTTATGAGGAGAAATTTGAGAAGAAGAGACGCAGGGCGATGAAGCGACGCTTCCCTCCTAACTCCCGCCTCAGAACTTCCCAGGTAATTCGATACCTTTTTAATATATTCTTCAAAAAAACCTTCTTTTCTTGATTTAACTATGCAATCGAACCCAACCCATTTATCGTTCTTGTGGAATCTGATGGTTCCAAAGCTCCTGGGTTATATGCCTAATGTCAGTGATCGGCTCTGCTATGTGGCATAAGCTCAATCTATTTTGGGGCCAAAGTTCAGGGTTCTACTTGGATTCTTAACAACTCTTCTTCTTTCTTTATTTCTTGATCATCTTGTCTAATTAGCTGCTTAAAGCTTTGTTCTTTTCACTCTTACTATTCTGCAACTTGTAATGCTTGTTGTTTCTGGAAAAGCTAGCTTCTTTTCCTCTCTTTTTCTTCTTTAGATTCTAAACTCAAATGGGTATTGCAGATTAAAGCTTAATGAAAAGGAAATTATTACAATGTCATCCTTTTCCTTACCCATGGAAATGCTCACGCCGGGAGCCATTTCAAGCTGGTTAAGTTCAGGAGTTTCTTGTTTGCATTTTCATGTTTCTCCACGTTTCGATGCCAACCTTGTAGTTCATTTCCTGTCATTTAATGTCTCCTAGTTAACTCCTTTATGACATAGTCTTTCAAAGAAGGATCCGAACGTGAATGGACTCCACTTATCACATTAAAGATAAATGCAGTTATGTTGTCTACGTGGAGCAGTACATTGCCTATTCGCCGTGTTTCTTTTTTCCGACACCAGCTGTTAAACTAGGGTTCAGATCCTCTGTACCCAATGCCCTGTTCCAACCCTGATCTGTGCCAAAAACGACGTCTTTTTATGTCTGTTAACACCCAAAACTGTCACGTCATTTTTTTATTTTCTTGGTGCTCTGTTTGTCTGACATCACGATTCATTTATCTACAGATCTCAGAAGCTTATAATTTCCTGCTTCCAGGTAATTCTCCTTTTACGTTAGATAAAGACTTTGCCCCAAAGGATCATGTTTCTCAAACTCCCCTAATGGACCACCTTAGCTTATTAGATGGCTTGCAATTTGGACTCAACATTTGCATGCTTTGATGACTTGCAATTTTAATGGGTTGTTGTTGTTGTATTTGCATGCTTTGACTTTTGGACTTTTAGTTTTAGATGTAGTTTCACGTCAAACATGTAATTTCCAATAGTTTGATAAGCACTTTGAGATGACTGCTACGTTGGTGAATTTGTTGAACTAGTTTTCCTCATGAATTTGTTGAACTAGGTTTCCTCATGAATTCTTGTCTGGTTTCAGTTCCCTATGCACTAATCACTGTAACTTTGACATTTTAATTTGTTTAGCTCAGCATTAACTTAGCATCAGATCCAATGTCTTCAAGGAAGAATCATTTTGTAAACCAGGTTAACTACAGAGCTGCTGGAGGAGAAAGATTTGTGTTGTGTAGAAAAGGTAAATTATGTAGTTATGGTTATTTCCTCATGTCTTGTGTTTGCCTTCTTAGTACCATTACCTTTACTTGCTCTATATTATCTATTGTCAGGTTGCTTTTAGGTGTTTCCACTGCATATAAATCTTTACTGATGTTATCATTTCCATCAACATGATATCTGAGGCCTATGAAGTCGTTGCAGTCTTGTTGGTTGCCAAATAATAGAAAAGATGGCTCCTCTTCGGTCAGCAGGATATGTTGACCCTGGATGGGATCATGGCACTGCTCAAGATGAAAGGAAAAAGAAGGTCAAATGCAATTACTGTGGCAAAATTGTAAGTGGCGGGATATTTAGGTTGAAGCAACATTTGGCTAGAGTGTCTGGTGAAGTTACTCATTGTGATAAGGTTCCAGAAGAGGTATGTTTCAATATGAAAAAGAACCTGGAAGGATGCCGTTCTAGTCGAAAACGAAGGCAATCTGAGTATGAAGAAGCATCTTTAGCTTTCCACTCAAACAATTATAATGACATGGAAGATGTTCCTGATAGTTATAAACAGAAGGGAAAGAAAGTAATTACTGATAAGAACTTGGTTATGAGATTTGCTCCTCTTCGATCATTAGGATATCTGGACCCTGGCTGGGAACATTGTGTTGCTCAAGATCAAAAGAAGAAAAAGGTGAAATGCAATTATTGTGAAAAGATAATTAGTGGGGGTATCAACCGGTTTAAGCAACATCTGGCAAGGATCCCTGGAGAAGTTGCTTACTGTGATAAGGCTCCTGAGGAAGTGTATCTTAAAATCAAGGAGAATATGAAATGGCACCGAACAGGTCGTCGAAACCGGAAGCCTGACACCAAGGAGATATCTGCTTTCTACACTCTTTCAGATAATGAGTATGAAGAAGAAGAGCATGAGGGAGGGCTGCTGCAATGTTCAAGCAGGGATCTGCTCATGATTGAGGATAAAATTTCAGATAACGACGTCAGAAATAACAGGTGCAGATCTCCTGGTAGTAGTGGTAATGGTAGTGAACCACTTTTGAAGAAATCAAGATTGGATTCTGTCTTCTTGAAATCACTTAAAAACCAGACATCATCACACTATAAGCATGTGAAAACAAAGATGGTTGCGGAGAAAAAGTGTAGGAAGGAAGTTGTAACTGCTATTTGTAAATTCTTTTATTATGCAGGCATCCCTTCAGGTGCAGCCGATTCCCCTTATTTTCACAAAATGCTGGAGTTAGTTGGACAGTATGGACAAGGCCTGCAAGGTTCGTCTACCCATTTAATATCTGGTCGGTTTCTTCAGGATGAGATCAACACGACCAAAGAGTTTTTAGCTGAATTAAGGACGTCTTGGTCAATTTCTGGGTGTTCTATTATGACTGATATTTGGAGTGATATTGAAGGTAGGACATTGGTGAACTTCCTGGTCTCTTGTCCTCGGGGTGTATATTTTTTTTCTTCAGTTGATGCTACTGATATCATCGAAGATGCTGGAAATCTTTTCGAGATGTTGGACAAAATGGTTGAAGAAATAGGCGAGCAAAATGTGGTTCAAGTATGAAACTCAATTCTTTTTCCTGTTGCTTCATTTCTGCTGTGTAATGACTTGGATTTACTTTTATTGATTTGCTAAGAATGTTATCTTCTTACTTCTACTAAAAGGTAATCACCAAAAACACAGCCAGCTGGAAGACTGCTGGGAAGATGCTTGAAGAAAAAAGGCGCCATTTATTTTGGACACCATGTGCTGTGCACTGTATAGATCAAATGCTTGAGGAGTTTTTGAACATAAAATGGATAGGAGAATGCATCGTCAAAGCTAAAAAAGTTACAAGGTTTATATATAACAATACATGGTTGCTGAATTTTATGAAAAAAGAGTTTACAAGAGGACAAGAACTTCTAAGGCCTGCTGTTTCCAAATTTGGCACTACTTACTTCACTTTACAGAGTTTGTTGCATCATGGCATTGACCTAAAGAGAATGTTTCTGTCAAATAAATGGGTTTCTTCCCCATTTGCAAAGTCTGACGAGGCCAAGGAAGTTGAAAAACTTCTCTCCAATGCATCATTTTGGAAGAAATTGCAGTGTGTTAGAAAATCACTGGAGCCAATCGCACACGTTCTTCAAAAGATAGATAGCAGTGAAAGCCAGTCAATGCCATTTATGTATAATGACATGTGCAGAGCTAAGATTAAAATTAAAACCATTCATGGGGATGATACACAAAAGTATGGACCTCTGTGGAATGTGATAGACAATAACTGGAACTCATTGTTCCACCATCCGCTCTATGTAGCAGCTTACTTTCTCAACCCATCATATCGTTACCGTCCTGATTTTGTTTTGGTATGAAAAATTGATCTACCGTTCTAGTTGTTAAATACTTTCAATTTTTTTGGTTTAATTATATTTAGTTTCATTGTTCTAGCATCCCGAGGTTATTCGTGGATTGAATGAATGCATAGTCCGATTGGAAGCTGATAATGCAAAGAGAATTTCAGCATCCACGCAGGTAATATATTCTTACACTTTCTTGTGTCGTGTTCCATTTATAATAAGGCTAGAACTAGTTCTATATGGTTGATGATTCAAGCTTAGCCTGTCTATTCAGCTACTGAATTTGCATAAAAACCAGCCAAAAGAGTTTTGTTGATTTTAAGTGGTTACCACATTACTGGATATCTAGTTTAATAATCTTGTCGTGTGATCAGATTCCTGAATTTGTATCTGCTAAAGCTGATTTTGGAACTGATTTGGCTTTAAGTACCAGAATGGAGCTTGATCCAGGTAATCAACTGAGTATCTAGTGTACACAGGATTTAAATGTAATTATTTAGTGATATGAAAATTGAGAAAAGATGCGTACATGTGCTACCATTACTCTTATTAGCTGCATGGTGGCAACAACATGGAATAAGTTGCTTAGAGCTTCAAAGGATTGCTATACGCATACTGAGCCAGACATGTTCATCTCTTGGTTGCGAACATACCTGGAGCACCTATGACCAAGTCCATAGCAGAAGGCATAATTGTTTGTCTCGGAAAAGATGGAATGAGCTTGCATATGTTCACTACAATTTGCGATTACGTGAGAGCCAGATAGGAGGAAAGCCTTGTGATTTGATATCATCTGAAAGTTTCATGTACGAGAGCATACTGGATGATTGGCTTGTGGAGAAACAGAAACAGTCCTTGCAAGAAGATGAGGTACTGGATTTTAATCAAGTTTTTATATCTTGTGCAAAAGGGTTCTGCATAAAGTTGTTGGGAACTTATTAAACTACTGAGTTGTAAATGTTGTTTCAGGATATGCTTGACAGCAAAATGGAACAACTATATGCAGATGAAATGGATGAGAATGAAGTAAACAGACCTGCAGAAATGGTATCATTGGCTGATGTGGGTGAACCTTTTGAGGGCAGTTCTGCAGCTGGAGGAGTTACCACTGATGATGATGGTTTTGACTTTCTTGATGATGATTTGACAGAATAAGTTGTCTCATAAACCCTAGTGAGAAATGAGATATGAATGAACTGATGTTAAAAAGTAATTAGTATCAATGAGCGATTCCATATGATAATTTATTGTGCAATACAGTTGTAAAGTAGTCTTATAAATCATAACAAAATTGCAATTCCAGCTTTTCTTCAATTAACTTAACTACTGTTGCTTCATGGATTTCCATAATCACTTTCTCGTTTGTCTTCCCATTTTTTCCCATCTGCTTAGTTCAGAATGTTGATATCTCATGGTCTTTTCGTAATTGTTAGTGCATATTGCATCTACAGTATGTCGTATGTTCTTATATTTAGCCTCTCATTATTTATGTTGACATGCTCATAACTCGGTCTCTTAGAAGCAGAAAGGTATGTAAGATACCTTCGTTAAGTATTCGATTAGATGTTTGTATGCAACCCTGAGAGTGAGCTCAGACTGATGACATGCAATTAGAAATGTGATAATTTGGATGAGTTTTCATTAACTTCGTTGCTGTAAGGTTTCAACCTACAAACATTTTGTTGCAACTTTACGAGTTGATTCATTGTACTCGTGAACCGGTTTTATATCAATTTGAATATTATATTACCTCATTCACTGAGTTACTGTGTCTGCCTAAATCCAGGCTTCAATTCAGTACATGTTAGTGTTAATGTTACATCTTTTCGAAGATCTCTCAATGCCTCAAAATAGCTGGCAAGGAAACATTTCCAAATTTTGGCTAAAACTGTAAAACTCATTGAGGAAATTCCCATTTGCTTGAGTGGATTCCGAGACCAAATAAGTAAATTTTGCAAAGTACTTGGCTGATATAGAAGTAAAAGATGAAAAATAAGATCAGGACGCTTACTCCTTAGTCCTGCCTAGGCTATGGCTGCCTAAGTCTAAACATATCTATTACGGAGGCATGGAAGCATTGTAACTGCAGATTTAACAATGGCAGTAGGTAAGAGTGCCAAGTAATTATGACATCCAAATAACTATAAACAAACGGGAGGGGAAAGAAGATGGAGAGTAAACTAGACTTGGCTACAAAAGACATTTTGAGAGCGTCATCATCTTAAAAGGGAAATTTATCTGCCCATTCAACATTTAGTAAAGTGCGCAGTGAACTTCACGCCGAAAAGAGAATCAGTAAATTGTTGTCTATGGATAGAAAAAACAGTAGAGGAAGACAAGGAGCCAAGACCTGAACAAATGGAAAAAGAAGCATACATCTCATGTTCCTAGTACAAGTTTTTGAACATAGAAAATCTTAGAACAAATGGGAAAAGAAGCATAAATCTCATGTTCCTAGTACAAATTTTTGAACATAGAAAATCTTATAGAAGAAATGGAAAAAGAAGCATACATCTCATGTTCCTAGTACAAGTTTTTGAACATAGAAAATCTTACTGCAGTTATCAGTACAATTTATCTAGGGGTGAAAGATCATGTTTTTTGTAACATGTTCCTCCTAAGATTGATATTTATGACCAAGACCTCAAACATACCTGGAAAGCTTCAATATCGTCCATAGTCACTTCAATATTTAACTTTTCCCCCTGTCTTCGAGCAAACCACCATGCCTAATTCTTGGAAACACCGACCAAAGGAACAAACAAGCATCATTTTAAACAGTTGGCATGATGTTTCAAATGAAGCATCTAATTTCATAAACTCCAAATTATGCTGCCTGCAAAGCCGATTCATAGACATGCTCAACCCAGACAGTAATTGATTCCCAGTGTCCTACACACCTTCTTTATCCAACACTTACCCATGGTAACTCTTACGGCAAAAGATTTGGCTTAGTTTCTATCACGCATCATCCAGTTAGAGTCATCACGGTTACCAGATGGTTTTGTTGGTCAAAGACCTTGATAATCTAACGGTGCTTAATGCATTGGCTTGCTTAGCAACAACAAATCCATAACACCAGAGAATTTGTTAATGGTTGATGCATGTCTTACCATAAGGCATCCTCTACCACAGACGCAACTCCCATCAAATCCACCCAGAAAAGAAAAACACATACCTAATTACTAAAGTCACAAGTATTTATTGTAGTCCATTATATTTTCAACTTTTAAGATGACTAGTGTAGTTCTCGTAGCTGGTCAAATTCCTCAAATATTTTCCAATCCCATGTCCCACCAACATACTCGCAATTAATGACCCTAGCCAGGCCAATTTTTCTATACCAGCATAGTCTGTGATCAAATAGCAGAACCAGCACCGGCTTCTGTATTACTTTCTTGTACGGTAATAGCAATAGGCTGCCATCCTGAATGATGATGAATAATCCATTTCTTTAAAGAAATTATCATATTTAAAATCTGAAGTACATCACCCAAAGCAAGGTAATCCAGGCAAGCCTTTTTCAAAACCAGAGCTGCTTCATATCTGTACAACGGTGACAAACCAAACAAATGGTTCTCTAATCACATTTTACAATATGATGATTCAAAGTTGCAAGAAATATAAACAAAAATATTTACCTGCAATTGGAGGTCATCATGGCAGATCGTCCAGCTGATGAAGTTAGAAACTTGCGTATTTCGTCCCAAGTTGTTCTTGGGTACTGGTTAGGATTACCACCAATAGGATTCACACACTTCCATAGCTTTTCATTTTTACTGACAAACAATTGTAGTGCACCCAAATTTTGCTTCACTACCATATTCTTGTCAATTGCACAGTCCAAAGCCTTCCGTACATCAATACTGTGATGTTTTTGATCACCAAATCGAATACAATCAGTAATGTTTGCTTCAGTTGGCATAATTTTTTCAACTTTCAAGGTGTTCAGGGCAAGTAGAATAAT
This sequence comes from Erythroxylum fimbriatum, assembly GCA_026770325.2. Classification (NCBI taxonomy): domain Eukaryota; kingdom Viridiplantae; phylum Streptophyta; class Magnoliopsida; order Malpighiales; family Erythroxylaceae; genus Erythroxylum; species Erythroxylum fimbriatum. The sequence goes on along the minus strand of JANZLH020000160.1, from coordinate 414,432 downwards.
TCCAATAAGGCCTTGCTCATAGACTGAAGGCGACTGGTGTCCTTGAGCTCCCCAAATACCATTACTACTAGTAGTACTAGTTACCATTTGGGAGGATAAAGGGTTTGGAAGTCCAGGAGCAATGGGACGCCAATTGTTTGTTGGGCTACTGTTTATGGTATGTTCTTTATGTGGACCAAAGGTCGCAGGATTTGGATACTCAGAGGAACCTGCTTTGAAATCTTTTACAGTTTGTCCCTGGTTATTAGGAACATCTTTCATATAACCGGAATATTCAGACATACTTAGCTTAGAAATATCAGGCACATTTGTCAAAGGGGCTGAGGAAAATCCAAGTTCATTAGGTCTAGGACGATAACCATAATTTTGATGAGAATTGGGAGGTGATGTAAAATCAGCTGCAAAGGGCTGTTGTTGTATGGAGAGGATATTAGGCCTCAATGGCTGCATAAATCCATTCTGAGAAGAACCAGAAATATCTTGTGGAAACCTAGCTGTAGGGTCAACACCTCCAAAAAACTCATGAGGGGCTTTCTTAAACTGCTTTCCTTGTGTATATTCATGTTGACTTGAGTTATCATAGCTCTTACTTTCTTGTATACCAAACGAGCCACTCGAGGGTCTTGAAAGACTACGACCATATTTCCCTTTGTTTCTCATATCACCAACCTTTCCAGCAGGAGATGAATTCAGATTTCCTACGGCAAAGCCTTCAGAACTGAAAACCGGTGGATGAACAAATTGACTAGATTCAGAATTCCTACTTTGTGAAGTAACAGAAGCAAGTTGCAACGATTCGGTACTTGTAAGCGGAGCTCCCCCGGCAGATAAGCTAGTCCAAAGCCACACACTCCTTGCAGCAGCAATGAGTGGTGCAGAAGCTTTAAGTGGCTGTGCCAAAAGTATATTATACCTCCGCATACGTAGTTGATGTAAAGCATTAGAAAAATCTCGGTCACCGGAAATAAGCAAATAGTTCGCCGGTGCAGGGTTGTCCACTGCCCAGAATAGCATATCTACTAGAATTTTCTTGTCACTCGCATCTTTAACACCTGCTCACCAATCATAACTTACAAAGTCATCAATCAGGACTCTTTTCTTATCCAAATATCAACCTATACATTAACCAACTAGAATATAAACACAATAAAACCTCCAAAAGATCAACAAATACAGTTTAATCCAGAAAATAATCAGATCAAGAAATAGAGAACCAGATCACATTCCAGAAAAGAAATACAGTTCATGCAGTAACCCCAAACCCTAGAAATGATCAAAACTCACAACAAAAATCAGCAATACACTATAACCAAAACAAACAAAAAAAGTACCGGCTGGGACGTGATTGAGTGCGATGCCGGTGCTAGAGAGCGCTCGCTGGACCGGCTCCGGAATACGGTTAGTGTCGCCGTAGGCGGAGATGGAGACGGGGCCACAATAGTTCATTTTGGCCAAAGCGGAGCTTATATTCTGGGCGATTGTGTGGGGATCGCACACTTTAGGCACTTGGCAGTTCTCTATATCCCACCAAACCGAAGTCTTCGCCGAAACGTACTGCGGCTCCGCCACGGCAGTGGTTGCGGTGGTCCCTCCGTTCACATCTCCGACCATGGTTACACTTTCGACAGTTAACGAGACACAATTAGCATCAATGGGCGAATAACGTCAATTAGCATCTATGGGCGAATAACTTGGTTTGTCGAACCTTTGGTTTGTCAGACTTCTTTACTTTCGTCCGTCTCAGTCGGTGCAAGTCTTCAAGTGACTCGTCTGCTGGAGCTAGTTGGGATAGACTTTTACAGTTTTGCCCCCCCCCCCAGCGTACCGAAAGATCCAAAGGGTGATTTGAATCATAATAAGAAAATTAGGCATTAAGGAAATAAGGATGGTCCACAATTTAGGTGATCAAAATTGGAAATTCGTATTCATAATTATTACTCCCTACTTGTACTTCGCTGCCGGTCCAACTCGTTCAACTTAAAAAAACAGGTAGTCTACCTGGAGCAGCATATTTTTGGTGATAAAGGAATGCGTTTAAAGTTTGCGGATTCGACCCTTAGCTTCTAGTTCAAGCATTTACTTCAGATGGAAGGAATCTGAATGGAAAACAGCATCACTGTTATAATATAAGCCACTGATTGCCTTGTGAACTGTAATTTGAGATTGCAAAATGCATTGCGCCAGAAATATAGAGAAAAGGTACAAACCGTATGATGCGATTTATAGGCTCACACATTATGAACAAATCAATACAAAGCAGAAGATTGATGAACTGTGAACAAATCAATACCACTACCTTCGATTTGCAGCCCTTAGGCTTTCATTTGTGTGTGAATGACAGGGGAGATCGCTATTGTTACATAGACTATGCAACCAACTTCAAGTTTCCTCACAAAATGTGCCAAAGCTTAAGTACAGTAGTTAAACTACCGCGATTCAACTCAACTTTCTCAAATCTCTCATGTCTAAGGTGTTTTTCACAAAAGCAAAGTAAACTCACGAAATTCACTAAGCCAACAAAATAAAATGGATAGCAATAAACCTTACAGCAAAATGTCAACCTTTATATTACTCTATCATATATAAAGTTGGCATTTTGTTGTAAGGTTGTGTGCATCTTTCTCTTCTTATTTGTGGGTGGTTCGCAGTTGAGAACTTTAATTCACACCCCATTATGTTAAAGAGAGACGCCCAAAATCAGTCAGTAAATCGAGCGTCTCGGTCACTTACCATGTCCTCCGCCCCATGTAGAAATGCTCCGCAACAATATCTGAGGGACACAAAGCTAGAGTTGGTGCAAAGACCGCATATTTGGAGAACCTATCAACCACCATTATAATTGAAGTCATGTCATCTACCTTTGGGAACTCACCAATGAAGTCCATCGAAATCAACATCCATGATTTTTTGGGAATTGGCAAAGGCTACAACAAACATGTCTCCTTCTTCCTTTCAGGTTTATCCGATTGACAAGCAAAGCAAGTTTTGACATATTCCTGCATGTCGTTCTGCATCTTTGGCCAATAGTAAGATTGAGAAAGGAGCGTTAATATCTGTTCAACTCCGGGGTGACCAACCCACTGTGAATCATACGTCTCCTTCATGAATTGTTTCCGCAAGGCACCAAAACTTGGTAAATACAATTGATTATTCTTCGTCAGGAGCAACCCCTCATTATCAAGCCAAAATCGTCGCACAACACCTTCCTTTACTTGCTTCACAATTCAGCCATAAATGTTGTCCAGTGGAGCTGCTAGTTTAATTTGCTCCAACATATCCGATTCCACTTGAGTGATCACATACAAAGCTGCAAAGACTTCCTTTCTAATCAATGCATCCACCACATTGTTATGCCTCCTCAGTTTGTGCTCACGTACAAAGTCACATTCAGCAAGAAACTGTTGCCACCGGTCTTGCTTTGTAGATAAATTCTTTTGGGTCCTGAAAAAGATATTAGCAACTTTATCTGTGCGAACCACAAACTTGGCACCCAATAAGTAAACTCTCAAAGCTTCAAGGTAATATACTACTGCCAGCATCTCCTTCTCGCGTGTCGAGTATTGTTGCTCAGCACCATTAACCTTGCGATTTTCAAATGCCACCAGATATCTTTCTTGTACCAAGACTCCGCCAATAGCTTTGTTTGAAGCATCCATGTGCACCTTGAAAGGGAGATTGAAGTTGGTAACTTCAACACAGGTTCAATTGAAATAACAGCCTTCAATTTTGCAAAGGCTTCTTGACATGCTTCCGACCAACACCACTCTTGTTTCTTCTTTAATAAGTCGATCAAGGGTACTACCTTCTTCGAGTACCCCATAATAAATTGGCGATAGTAGTTTGTCAAGTCAAGAAAGTGCCTAAGTTCCTTCACCATCTTTGGACCCTCCCAATCAACAATAACTTGTACCTTTTTCGAATCCGTTCACACTTGGCCCTTGCTCACCAAGTGTCCTAAAAACTTTATTTCTAGTTGTGCAAATTCGTACTTCTCCATCTTTACGAAAAGTTTATGTTGCCGTAACCTTTCAAACACCTTCCTTAAATGTTGTATATGCTCTACCATGTTAGTGCTATAGACCAAAATATAGTCTAAAAAGACCATCAAAAAATTGTCCAAAAAGTCATACAACACGTCATTCATCAAGTTGCAAAAAGTAGCAGAGGCATTAGTCAAGCCAAATGGCATAACTGAAAATTCATACGAGTCATACCGAGTTACACAAGTCGTCTTTTGCTCGTCTCCTTTGACAATCTACACTTGCTAATACCCACTCTGCAAGTCTAACTTCGTGAACACTGCTACCCTTGACAATATGTCCATCAAGTCTTGAACTAAAAGAATAAGATATTTATTTTTAATAGTCACCTTTTTCAAAGTTCGATAGTCGATACACATCCGTAGGGCTCCATCTTACTTCTTTTGGAACAAAACCGGAGCTCCATAGGGGGGCTTTCGATGGTTAGATATACCCCGTTTCCAACAATTCACCAAGCTACTTCCATAGTTCCACCAACTCCAATGGTGGCATCTAATAAGAAGCATGGGCAGGAGGCATTGCTCTTGGCACTAGTTCGATCTTATGATCAATTTCTCCTTCGACATCACATCCTTAAATTCCCTCAATACTTTTTCTACCACATCCGGGACTTCTACCACATGGTCTTTTGTGATTTCCCACAGATCGCAAGGTAAGTCTCCATGCCTTTCTTAAGGCCTTTCTCGATACCTATGGTAGAAACATGAACTACAATTGTTGTTTTGTCCACAGTTCCATTGCTAAACCAACAACAATTGGTGTAACATGAATTTTAATCATTCATAAATATTATACCTCCAAGATGTGGATATAGCACCACTTTTGCCATCTTAAGAAAGTTGATGCCCAAAATTAAATTGAAATATTCAAGAGGTATCATCATCATGTTACCCTTCTTACGCCAATTTCCCATACTCAAAGGAACATTGTATGTAGCTCCTACCATTGTTTGTGCTTTTGCTTTAGGAGTTGTTATTTTTGTAGGGGTCTTGCTAACCTTCAACCCCAACTTTCTCACCAACTATTCCGCAACAAAGGAATGATTGGCACCCATGTCCATCATAGCAATGAGTTCCTTCCCATTGACCTATATCTAAACATACATAAGGTGATCTAATGGACTTACTCCTGTACTAACTGCATTGAGTAAGCAGATATGATTTAGCCCCGCTTTCAAGTGATTGTTTTCACCATCCATATTCGCTATCAAGGCATTCAACTTCTCCTTTCTTGGGTAGTCACGGGTATAATGAGGGCCACTACATAAGAAACCACGGTTTTTCTTAGAAGACTTCTCACCTTGTTTAGGTTGCCTATTTTGTTTGGCATTCCTTTTGTGATCATTATCATTTTAAGAAGAAGAAGAGGCCTTGGTTTCCTTTGACACTTTGAAATCTACCAAATCATTTGCAGTCGCAATTACACCCACGACATCCTTGACATTTTGTCTTCACAACTCCATGTGTGCCCAAGGTTGTAATTCTGACATGAAGTTAAATAGTTTGTCCTCGTGGTGATGCTGTCGCTTGCAACCAGATATAAAAGAAATCACTTCCGATAAAACAAATTAATGTAGTAGCGGTAAGCAGATATCGTTCCTACGAGGAATCTTTAACGGTAAAGGTTAGTTAGTTCAAACGGGAGAAATAACGAAAATAGAGAGGGGGATTTTGTCACGGAAATATCAAAAAATCAAAGGAAAAATCACAAATCGAAAGCAATAATTAAATCTAAAAATTCAATAGGAAAAACACGTTGGTTTTGGTTACCGATGTTACCATGCTATTATGGATCCTCAACATAAAATTGCAATTGTTAATAAACATTCATTGGGGGAAATTTTTCTTAAGTGTAATGACTAGAAACATGTATTCTAGCAATCTTATTAAACAATAACCTAGATACGATCATAGGAAAAATTGAATAAGAGCATTAAGAGTCAAGAACCAATGACAAGTGAAATACATGTACGACATGTAATCAATCAAGTGAATACCTTCTTAGAATTTTTCGACTCTAACGTAGAGAGGTTAATCCTAATTGCTACTTATGGTTACCGAAATTGAACGTCATATTTTGTTAACCTAGCGATTAAACCAATTAATCTCTAGTTGCGCACCTAGAAACTAACGAATTTAATTAAAAAGACAGATTTGAAGATATTCAACGTTCATTAACCACATGAAAAGTATCTAGAAAATCTCACCATAATAACATGTAACATGGATCCCTCAACCAAGATAAGAAAATTAGCTATTCATAATTGAATTGAAATCAAAGAAAATAACAAAGCAATATGTCTCCATCCCTGGTCCTTGATGAAAAATACGAAAATTTTAATTGAAACTATGCAGAAAACGTAAAGAAATAAGAACAGAAAGTGCAGCAGCCCAAATCCTACGAAACCTATTCTAAAACCTAACCTAAACCTACGATGATCTCTTCTAACATGTACATATATGTGCGGCAATCATCTCCCTCTCCTTTTGATGTTAATCTCTTCATTATCTTAGCTTGATTTTGTGCAGATTAGGTGTACTTCTATTTTTGGTAGGAGACTTCTTGGAAAGAGGGCAAGAGGATCTTGAAAGATTGTGTTTTAATTGGAATCAAATTCTTGAATTTCTGCAGACTCCAGATTCCATCCTTAGGAGTGTCCACGCCTAATCTCTGAATTTCGGCCACATATTTCCTTCCTTCTTTTGCCTCTTTTTAATCCTTTTTCGTTCTTACAGTGTTGAAAACCATCTGTAAACAATTATAAAGCAATTCCATCAATTTCAGATAATAATTTCAACACATCAACAAAAATTAAGTCCAAAATATATGCAATTTAAATAACTTAACATTTCCAGGTTTAATTTGCTTATGTCTAGCAAGAAATTCTTGAAATATAATTGTACATCTCTTTTAATATTAATTTTAGGGCTGGCGTTTCGCTCCAATCTTGTATGGCCGCTTAAGTATCACATTCATCTTCAATAATCATATTGTGCATTATAATGCATGCTGACGTAATATCGTGTAATATGGATTTTTTTCCAAAAACATGTCGATCCCTTGATAATTGCAAATTGTGTCTGGAGAACTTTAAATGCACGCTCGACATCCTTCCTACATGCTTCTTGTATCTTCGTGAATAAATTCATTTTTGGGCCTCGGGGATCATGAATGGTTTGTACCAAGATAGACCATTTGGATAGTTAAATAATATCCAATATCGTACACTTTTCCTCGAATAACATAATGAGCATAAGGTGTTATACCTTTGGCAAGGTTTGCGATGCCTCTAACACATTAATGTTATTATTTGACCCTGACAAACCAAAATGTGCATTCCATATCCCTGGAAAACCACGTTCTTCATTAATTTTAGGTAGTCTTGCAACGTTATTAGCATCGGGTGCTCTTAGATAAAAATGTCCGAAGACCTCCACAATGGCTCGACAAAACCTTTTTGTACTTTCAATTGTAATTGATTCTCCAATTTTAATGTATTCATCAGTTGAATCAGCTGATACACCATATGCTAACATTCGAAATGCTACTGCTACTTTTTGTAAACTAAACAATCCTAGTTTACCACATCCAGCTCTCCGCTGCATAAAGTAGTCGTCATGACCTTCAACAGCACCAACAAGTTGTAGGGATAAATTTCGACTCATTTGAAATCGCTTTCGAAACATTGTTGCATTATATCTTGGATTTACTACAAAATAATCATCCCATAGTCTTTGATCTCACTACAAGAAATTTTATTTTTAGTGAAAGTAAAAGTTGTCATTAAAAGCAATAATATTTGACAATATTATTAATAGTGTCCAATCTTTGAAGTTGTCAACTCTCGTCACAAATACCTCAATCACTAATGAAATAGTAACTAATTAAAAAATTGCCACAATTATGTGACACTCTTGTGACAAAAGTTTCGACACCAAAAATTGTGAAATGTGTGACAAAACTGTCGGACCTCGGCCCCGGAGCCCGACTGCCCCGGGAGGCGAACCCTATGAGAGCCCGTTCTCGGGACATTTCTTGACCTTGTTGGTCTTGAAGTGGTTGGAACCCGTTGCCGGAATCCAACTCTTGAATCGGATAACATGGAACTTGGTCATATAGCCTTATAGGATTGATCCCAATTAACCCTAATTGGGAATTGATTTCTCTTGTAAATCATAGCCTTATGACTCATGTTTAATTTAAGACAAGAATCGTGTCAATTGGGGTTCTATAACTTAAGATATCGACAAAATACTAAAGTGCATTCATAACCCGATCATACTCTCTTAACCGACCACTTACTTGCATTAAAGAAAAGTTTCTCAATTTAACTCCAAATGATGTAAAATTTTATGGGTGGGTACCTACATGTCTTATGAATCCATGGTTCAAAAATCACCCCATTTGGAGGTCGGGTGAGTGAGTTATGACCAAAACAGTCATGCATGTTCATAACCCGAATTATATCTGACATACTTTGGTAGAATCGTCATAACTTTTGCTACAGATGTCGGATTGACTCGATCTTTATACCAATCAATATGTGCTCATCCTGATCTACAACTCCTATTAGAGGCAATTCGGACTCTAACTAGCTCGCACCCGCGAGCTAAGTTTGGTCGCGCCCGCGAGGAGTAGTCGGACAGAAAGGTGGAATTCCTGATTTTTGCAAGCTCGCGCCCGCGAGGCTATGTCCGACAGAATAGTGAGGTTTTCTTCCCAAAACCTCCTAAAGCTTCCCCCATGCATTCTAGCTTATCCCCAAACCAAAACTACACTTCTAAACTTCTTAAAACCTACCCGAATCCATGCCAAAACACTTCATAACCATTGAACATCCTATTTGATTCATCTATTTTCAATTCAATCCCAATGGCCAATGAATCAATCCACATGACCCAAGCCACACTCAAGCAACTTTCAACCGTCACAAGCTAAACTCATCAATGCTAACATTCATAATACTTGCTCTACCTATATGCCTATATGATGCTCATGCCATTTCATGCATTATCTCAAATGATCAAAAGTCATACACTCAAGCATTATACATTAGGGTTTAGAATTTCACTTTTGAATCATAACTCATTCAATTCATCTTCATCCTATCACATTCATTCAATCATGATTCATACAATGCTTTAGTGGGCATTTTAAGCCCAATTACATGAAACTTCAAAATACATCATTTGTCTCAAAATGCAACTAAAGCATCGTTTTACAAAAATCATTTCAATACAAAATCAAAAGTAAATCCTTGGAGTAAAATGCCATTATGCCCGCTCTTCCGGATCCTGCTCATTTCCTGAAATTTTG
>JANZLH020000160.1:376879-401700 GCA_026770325.2 Erythroxylum fimbriatum | reverse complement strand
CATTTTCAAGAGAGCTTTAGTAAATTGTTTTCAATCTTAGTTATTTCCAATTGGTTAATTTCCCAAAAATCCAAAAATATTCTTTCATACTTTATTTTTCTTTAATTTTAATCAATCAACAAAACCCCCCTTTTAATTGCTTAATTTGCATAATTCAACTTAGGCTAGTTTTAGGATCAATTTCCAGTGGTTCCATCGAGAGAGATGACCCGAGGTTCAGCTTGCTGCAATCTTGGATTTAATTTATTTTGACCGGTTTCTAAGATCGATTTCTAAATCGAACGACAGAGCCGCGATCAACAACTAACAGGGTGTAGGCCTTATGCCCATAGACTTTTCCTGCATAACATTTGTAATTGTTTTAAGTTAACTAAAACATATAAAAATTTCAGCAGAGTGTCCTCTATTTTTATGATATTTTCCCCCTGTTAAACAAAGAAAATAACTCAACACAGCCATATATGGCACCAGACATTTATACCATGATCATTATCTATAATACACATATTTTCATTCAACATTCACATATCAATTTAAATTGAAATATAGTCAAGTTGAAAAATAGAATATAAGTGTAAGATTAGATACTTACAAGTCTATTTGCATGCTCGTGGTGGGTAATTGATCCTCCTATATATACGGGAAGACTCTCTCCTCCCGGTCCTCCACGTCTATTGGTCGAGTTACGCCCTGAGATGAACATTGCCTCAGGTGATGTCCAATACTCCTACCAACGACTTTATATGTCCTCAGAAATATAAGGCCGTCGTATACCAGTGTTGTATATCGCACTAATAAAATCACGATAACTTGTATGAGCTTGCCTCTCCGATACTTGATGAATGACCCAGTCGATACCCGAATCCTAGAAAATTAGTTTCTGAAATAAAAAGAAAATAATTCAATAACTTATAATCTAATAATATTTATCTAATTAATGTAGCAATTGAGTGAAAAAAGAAAATTATTTGCATATTATACCTCAAACTCTTGAAAGTAAAATGCCTTTATGGCCTAAAAGATCTTCTTCCATACATAACCCTCAGGATCAATCCTCTCCTTAAATGTAGATATCATATTTCTGGAACATAGTCCAGACGGAATCAACCTACTATAAGAAAAAAAAAATATAACATTTGCAAAAATTTAAACCTATAACTTAATTATAAACATATATAGTGTTTCATGTTATTTCACTTACAGATTATTGACAATTTTTATATACTTTCTTCCATCAGGTTCCTCAGCTCTAGGCTAGCGGTCGTCTCCTTCATCCGTTATAAGGGTAGTCAATGATGTATGAGTGGTTGATGGTGGAGCATCATGAGCAGCAGGTGATGCTTCATCTGCAACTGTAGGCCCTGAAGGTGGAGATGGTGATTCAGTTGCAGATGGAGACTGTGATGGTCCACCCTCACAGTAAGTACCTTCGAACATGCATCTGAACCTGGGCCGCATTACATCACTTTGTCTCTTTCATGGCATATTTCTACCTGAAATTCATTGTTTCTTGAATTTTCTAGAAATATAAGAATTTGAATTTGAATCCAATATTTTACACAATATATGCAAAAGGATCGAAGGCAATTTGTTGAATATCATATTGAAGTACAAAGTTTGAATTCAATTATGAGAATAATTGTTACAGTCATAGAACCATAATATAATTAGTTTAAAGCTGAGTCTAGTGTATTACAGAGATAAATCACAATAATAGAATTATTTTCTTGGATTCCAAGTAACATGAGAGTCGATAAAGGTAAATGAGTCCCCGATGTCTGGATTCCCGAGAAGGGTCATAGCATGTTCGAACGCATCAATGGAAACAGTGAAAGTTCTTTCCTTACGTGTAAGGTTTTGAACACCATTTTACAACAACGTTTCTGCTGCTAAACTTGTAGACGAAATAGTAGGAAACGGTTTACCTACAACACAATTAGTATAGAACTTACATATTGTCAAATTATATTCTCGTTAAAGGAACCAATCCTTAAAACTTATACATACGGGACTATCCAGACAAGCTATGTGCAAATGGAAAATTTTCCAAAACAACTGATTTCCCTAATACTTTATTGACCAATGTGACATTGCTCCCGCCTCCATTGGTATACATGTCATCTTAAGATTCAAGCAAGCTTAAAACAACATGTAGTATGTACCATCAAATCTGAATTTATATAATAACTTCATAAAAGGAAATGAGATGTACATAATCAGGAAAGTAACGTTGTTCAGATGATACTATACACCTTGAAGTAGAAGATCGGCCATGGAAGGCAAATGATCTTCACTGAAAGAACTGGAGATTTTTGTTGCATTGTTTATTCCTCCGGTAGGGACAACTTTGCCACATTCCTCCCAACGAAATAACTTACTACCATCCGGAACCAGACGCCATATCGACATTCCTTGATTAAGAATGCCCTATTAAAAATTTGACACAATATACAGAAAAGTTTGAAATAATCTTCTTTTTCGAATAAAATATTCAAATACAAATACAAATTAATCGCTATCATAACTTAATTGTAAATTACAATAATCTAAATTTTCTGAAGAATAAGAATCAAAATCTGGCTCCTCTTCAGATCTTTGACCCTCGTCCTCCTCTCTAGATGAAATTTCAATATATTCGTTAGATAAATCGTTCAAAGGTTCATTATCATCATATGTGATAGATGCATTTATAAAATCAGCATCTTCCTAAAACGCTTCACTTTCTATCCTCCGTTCCCCTTTTCCATGTGATTCAAAAACACCTCTAGGTTTAACTTTGTAAACTGCCAACCAATCTAACTTATCTCGTCGTAAGCTGGGAAAAGGGACACAACACACCGGTTTTGTTTGCATAGCCAATACGAATATTGCTGCCCGGATTGACCAAAAGGTTGGAATCCATTCGTCGACAATCCCAATCTAACTTGTTGACTTTCAACTACAATCTCAAGAGGCTGTCACTGAAATGTTTCCATGCCATTGCATCTGAAGGATGACTTATAATTCCGTCCTCCTGTTTGTGTTCATTATGCCACCTCATGTGAGATGCAGTAACATCAGAAGCATATAGTCTTTGAAGTCTCGGAGTTAGTGAGAAATAATACATCCACTTCCATGGTACTAATTTTTGTTTTATTGAACGCTTTCTAGGCTTGAATCTTGGTTGACCACAAATTTACACTCTTGTAAATCTACATCATATCCCCAATACAACATATATCCCAATTTGTAACAATTAATCTTCTCAACAGGCAAACCAAGACCCTTATATAATTTTGCTAATGTAATATTTGTCAAAAATTATTTACAATACACAATGTGATTATTTCTTTTGAACTTATACCAAAGTTGTAAAAAGTCATTTTTCATTTGTGACGAAGAAGATGTTATATGTGTGGTTTCTCTTCAATGGGCAAAATTTTCAAATAGAACTTAGAAAATGAATATAATCTTTGATCAAATTATTGTAAATCGATTTCATCCCTCTTTTTCTTACTCTCTTTTCTTATTTTGCAATTATTATATATAAATTTTCTATAATCATACATTAGAATTGATAATTCATTTGTGAAGTTTTAAAAAGACATACAATTTTCACTTCTTAATGTCTCGTCTCAAAACCAATGAACTTTATTTGCAAGATGATTCAACCAACATCTATTTTAGCTAAATTATATGTTATATCCTTACATTTTAGCATTACTATTAATTTAGTTGTTAAGTTGCAAAGTTTACAATTTCATTCCTTAATATTAATGGGTGGTATTTTTTTCTTAAAGATGAAATTACATAATTTATCCAATATTTTTAAACAAAAAAATTATAATTGAAAAGTCTGTGATTATTATCTTTTATATATACATTAAATATTCTCTTTGCATTTGACTACAAATTTTTAGCTTAATAGAGGCCATAAGAAGTGATACTAAAATTTATTACAAATTTTTAGCTTATTAGAGCCCATAAGAAGTAATAGTAAAGCTTACGTATCATCCATTAAGAAAACGACAAGGAACAAAAAAAACAGATAAGTAATATAAGAAAAAAAGAGATAAAGTTGCAATGTTATGAATATTAGTTATATTTCGCACTAGATTTAGTTTTGGTACAATATGGCATTGTACCGATCAATATCAGGTACTGTTTTGAGTAATTTTTTAAATTATAAAATTTTCCTTGAATTTTATAAAATTAAAAATAATATCTTAATATATTGTGTTATATAATTTTTACTTTTAAACCAACCTTATCCCAAAAATTATAATGATATAAATTTGATACAACGGTTATCTCTTTTTTCTATTCATATTACTTTTGAATATTTCTCATATAAAAATAATTACAATTAATATAAAAAAGATTGTTTAATTCTAATACATATATAAAATTAAGAATAATAAAAAGTGCTTAAAATGATAATTCATCAGATAATAAAGAATAATTACATCAATACATTATAGAATAAGAATAATGTAAGTTCATATGCTTTACAATAAGAGTTTGTGTTAAGGAACATAATAAAATAGAAGTGAAACTTGAACTAAAAGTACTTACACTTAAAAATTTTATATTTATAATGTATATATAGAATTTAATGTATACATCAGAACATGTGAAATTAAAGAAAAATAAAAAACTTAGAACTTAATACAATGACATATTTGCTTAAATCACATTGAACTTATTTTTATTTAGTATAAAATCCTCATCATTGAATGTAGTCTCATCATCACCATTATTTAAACTTATTTTACCTATTGAAATGTCAATACTTTCCTACTCAAGATTATCTTCCAACTTACTCTTATTTATGAAACTTGGTTCCTTAAAAACACAATACGGTAAAAGATCGATATGGTCAAGACAAATTAGATCTATAGAACTACTTGTTTTATTATGAGTCTTAGTAAACAAATAAAAATAAATTATCAACATATTATAAGAAATTATATTTAATTCAATAATGATAATAACATATTTTTCTCGAAGCTTTAAATTGTATCACACAATGACCAAATCCTTTAATCTTTTGTGTTTCAATCTATTTTTTTTAGTGGACGAATATGCTCCAATTCTTTTCGCACCTCCTTTACAAATTTACTTAGAATTCAAATTGCAAACCTTTACAGTTGTGGAACACCACTTTCAAATTAGTCCTACTAAGCAACTGTAAGATAACAAAACTAATCTTATAAATAAAATAAAGTAATTATTAATTTTAAACAAGTAAAAAAAAGTGAAGAAATATATGTTTGGATTAAGTTTATCTCTTTAAAGAATTACTGAAATAGGAATCCAAAAATTACTGCATGCATCCTTGTATCCTTCTATTTATGAGCCAAGGAGATCATGCATCATCTGATATGAAAAAATTATCGTGATAGTTTATAACATTTTCCTATTAACTTTAGTTTTCTTTGTAAAACTTGGTCTAAAATAGACATTAGGATAAAAATTCCCTAACAACAAATAATGGGGAGTAACATTGTCTTTCTCATCTTTCATTAAATATTACAAGATAGGTGTATAGAAAGAACACCTATTTCTTATATTGGCTTTGATTGCTTCCCCTCTTTCTATAACATCATAAAAAGTAACTTATTACTGCCTTCTCATCGTTATCATCCAGAAACCAAAGACTTACAAACTCGAATGATAAATTAATATTAGGATCAAAATTCATAATATTTAAGCACAATTTTGGAAATCTCCATTCTAGTATTAAATGTGACAAGTAAAGATACAATCTATTTATTACTTATAAACATTTGTCTCAACACTTTCTTTATCAGAACAAAATACTGAAGTGATAAGAAATTAGTTGTAAATCTTGTAATGGCAGAACGATACAAATTTCTACCATTGCTAAAATCCTTTCTCAATAAATTTGAAACATATGCACAATTATAGATGAACTTAGTTACTTCATAGTCAGTGATGAACTATATACCATTTTAGACCCAAGCTCATCAAATATCTCAAATAAAGTATCAACATTTTTTACACGGCTAGATGCATCAATGAACTTGAAAAACATCGTCCCTTTAGCATAATAAACCAAAAATTTAATAATAGGTTTATTTCTTCTATTTTTCTAACCATCGTACATAACTGAATACCTATAAGTTTCCTATGTCATTTTTCTTTCATTCAAGTAGCCTTTTATTTCACAAACATAACTGCTTAAAAGATTACTTCCGTAGTCATCAATTAAAGGGGCTTTATATCTACCTCCTTAGTCATCAATTAAAAGGGCTTTATATCTTAGACCTTAAGAGGTAATAACACCTACCATAGATTGTCAATAATAAGACTAAGTAGTATTGAATGATACACCAACATAATACCACCATTTAACCATTTCCATATTCATATTATAAGTTGCTTCTTTATATTATAAGGTAGTAAGAATTGAAGGTTGAGCTCCAAAAGTTATTCTTGGAGCAAAAAAGTTACACTTATTTTCTTCTCTTCATCACATTAGTTGTAGCATCCTTTCTTGTTAGGTAAGAATACCACCTTCAACATTGCCAATATCGTCATGACCATTAGACACTTATTTTCTTCTCTTTGTCACATTAGTTGTAGCATCCTTTCTTGTTAGGTAAGAATACCACCATCACAAAAAGAACTTCCATTACCAATTCATAGTTTAGTCTTTGCCTTCATTCTTTCTCATTATAATACTCTTTAAGTAAATTTTTTATTTATCATTTCACATCGTGAATAACTTTTTTTATGAGGTTCTACATCATCTTTGATCCTAGCTAATGTTTCTTTGATTATGATTCCCTCAACTTTCAAATATTTATTACAATATAAATTATTAATATGATTCTTCATACTAGAAACCAATCTAGCATGAACCCAAATTGGATCATCGAATCTTTCTAATGAAACTAAATTATTAAGAGTACTTGAACTTCTCTCTAATTATCTATAAAAATAAATAAAGATATAGGTCAAAATTAAATTAACAACATCATATTAAAATTAATTTTGGATATGTAACATCAATAATCTTTTTATAAAAATTCAATAGTCAATTATAAGAAAATTAATCATATACAAATACTTGAAAATTTTTTCAAAAAGCTAATATATTGGAAATGTTATTACTATATTCATGACATATCATGAGTTATGATGATAAGATCTTAAAGTAGATTCTTTACTAATGTAGATGATACAATTTAGATTTGGACATATTAAAAAGTTAAATGGATATTGTAACGGAAAATGAAAATTTTTTATGTACCTATGTTAAAAACATACAACAATTTCTTATATATTACATCTGCCTTATTGCAATGAACATTACAAAAATAGCTTTATTGTAAAAAAAGTAAAAAGATAAAAAATAATTACTTACCCATTCACAATCTCACATTATATTGAGTACATCCTCATAAATCATAATATTAAAAAGCAAATCTTAGAAGTTTCATTTATATGCACACAATTAACAATATAAATCATAAAGTATTAGTCAAAATTATTCTTAATATGTCAAACATACAAGATTTATAAAATTTCTTCCATAATAAACTTCAATTTTGACCATCTCTTTTTATTTTTAATATTCAACTATAGATTAAAAACAAAACCCAATTATATTTCTATGTAAAAATATCATTAAAGTTGTTGTTTTAAGTTACAAAATTACATGTAAAGCTTCATTTTCTCCATCTCAACAATTTATGTAACAATCCTATAACTATCTCCAGCACCACCGTTCCTTTAACCATGACCCATCAACCATAGTTTGTTTACATTGATTTGGACACATATTTGCTACTAAAGATGTTATAAGACAAAAAAATCAACCCTTCAACCTCAATTTGATTACATTCATTTGGATAACTACATTTCAATATTTCACAAATTAACTTAGAATTGATAACTTGATATACACTACACAACCAACGAACTAACTCAAACAACTCATAAATCACAAATGTAGTTGAACAACTAAAAAAATACCAAACAAATCAAACAAACAACCCCCTAAGAATTGGCAGGTTATTGATTCTGAGTTATGGATCGCAGATCATAGGTTTTTGATTGTGGGTCTACCAGGTTTGGTGAGTTGTGGGAGAGCTGGAAGCCTAGAAGGTGGCAATCTCACAAGGACGAGATGGTTGCTGTCGTAGTTAGAAACGGGTGTTTGGTGATTTGAAGATGAGAAGTTGTCAAGCTAGGCACGAGGTCGTAAAAATACAATAAAAAGGAGCTAATCAACCAGTGGTTGTGATAGTAAAGAGGAAATTGAGGTTGGAGTGTCGATAGTATCATAATGAAAATTAGTGGTTGTGTTGTAGTGGAGGAGAGGAGTTGTTTCTTGAAATGGACATTAGATAATCACTACAATAGAACATGGTTTTCACAATGAATAATTTCGTCACTAAAAGACAACAAATTGTCGTAAAATATTTTTATAGACGGTAAAAAATCGTTGCACAAATGGTCGCAAAAGCTCGGATGCAAATAATTATTCACGACAATTTCATGAAATCGTCACCCAATATATTTTGCTACAATCACATGTCAGTCACAAAAAGGGATAGGCGAGGAGAAAGAAAATTGTCGCAAATGCCATATTGCGACGTTTGTTTTTGGTGGCTAAACATAATTAGCTTTGTTATCGTAGATGTAGGTAATAATGTGTAGCGATGATTCTTTTTTGTAGCAGAATATATTTTGGTACATTTTTCAAAACGTAACTAAAGGTTATTGGAGACGTTTTGTGAAACGTAGCTAAAACGTTTTGGTGACAATTTTGTAATTGTAGCTAAAAAGTTTTAGTGACAATTTTTAATTTTAATTACACTTTCCTATTAACAATTTATCATTTAATTATAATTATTGATGACATTTTCAATTCATCGTATTGTTTTTAACATTTTTTGATTATAATTGAGTAACATTTTTTAATTATTGTTTGTAACATTTCTTGAATAATAATTAAGTAAAATTAAAAATTAAAGAAATGCATTTTGTAAAAAATAAAATGTAATTAAATGTTAATTAAAAAGCTTAAAAAAATTTATGAACAAACTAAGACTCCTTATCGTCACTACTACTTACATACTTTCACCTAAATATTTGTTTGACCATCTTTTTAAGCTTGGTGAACTCTCTTTCAATGCAATCTAATTTTTGCTCATTACTTTGTAACTTTTCTCCAATACGCTCTAACTTTTCTTCTGTATGATCTAACTTTTCTTCAATACATTGTAACATATAAATTATATATTATATATAACTATGTTAGGTAAAGATGACAACGAATATGGCAATGTCTTCCTATTTGGAAACGATTTGTTTAATCCTCACAAAATTGCACTATATTTCTTCTGACAAAATAAAAAAAAATGGCATCGTTTACTTTAACAAGAAGTGACGTAATTTTGCATTAGGTTATTAACACGAAAACAAACCTCTCTTCATTTTCATGTTAGCCATCAACAATCTTCTACGTTCATGCTCCAATTACCATTTTCCCCTTTGTGCTCGTCTTATATGTTGTGGTCGTCACCGTCAAAGAAGCATCCTTAACTATGTTAGTGTTGTTCTTTTCTATTTTCAAACTCTACTTCTTGTGCTCTATTTTACTGATACATTTAGGTGTTTATTATGAGTTCTTTTTTCTGCTTATGGCGTATGGGTTGTGTTTGTGTTTGTGTTTTGAAGATTATTTATTGTCTTCCTTTGTTGGTTGTATATGGGTTGAAATTTTTTTACCACCTTTAATGCTTCTTTCAGGAAAGCCTACTAATTATTTCATGAAAGGTCTGAAAGAGTATTTAACTTTTTTTGTTGTTAGGGGAAAATAGTTTTTTTTAGTATAAACCACTTGTTCATATTGAAATTTTCACTTTTTGTAATATTAGTAATATAATCCTATATAGAAAATACTATATTTCTGTACATAAAGAACATGATCATGTCTACTCTACTTTAAATTCTAAAATTTAGATATGATATAAAGGGTAAATAGATTACTTTTATTTTAATAAGGGTAACTTTCATCTCATTAGGCAAATTGAAGATGTATAAGTATGAAACTATAGTACTTTAACTTATCATCGAAAATTTAATCGAACATAATGAATTTTATTCTAAATTGACTTTTCAAAATATAACTTTTAATATAATTCATCGAGGAATGTCAACGTGGCGACTAGTTTCCATTGGTGAAAATTCATTTTGTTGGGAAGAATATGGCAAAATTGTCTCTAATGAAGAAAAAGTCAATGCAGAACAAATCCCCTCTTCATACACTAATAATCGTTTGCCTCCCATGGCCGATCTTCTTCTTCAAGGTTTTTAGTATCATCCAAATTACCTCACTTTCTTTATTATCTAGTTCTCATTTCTTGTTATGAAGCTATTATATATATGAACATTTGATTGTATATACTATATGTTGTGTGAAGTTTCCTTGAATCTTCAAGAGAAAACATAGATGGAAATGGAGGCGGGGGCCATGTCACGATGGTCCATAAAGAATTAGAGAAATCGGTTGTTTTGGATATTTTGTCAATTCCAATGATTATGTCTGGTTAATCAGGTATACATGTGTTCCAATTTTTGTTCGTTACACAATTTTTCTATATTAGATATCTAAGTTCTATATTGGTTGTGTCTTAGGTGAAACATATTGTACTGATAGTTCATCTAATTTAGTGATCCATACTACATCTGCGGATTCATTTACTGTATCCTCTAGAAGTGTTGAAATAGGGTGTCAATAACCCAACACTTAAGGGAAGATCTTTCACTATTTCAATTGGTGCCTTTGCAAGGACCCTTTTTGGGAATCCAGGTATAAGGAACTTATTTACCTTTACCCACTCTCATGTCACTTGGAATCTAAAAATAATAATTATTTCATGTCCTTATCAATGGAATCATCTTGAAACTTTATTTATTGTTTAGTCTGTAACAATTTTTAAAACAACCTTTCTACTAGTTAGGGGTAAGACTACGTACTATTGGACTTTTCTAAACCTTGCATTTCAACGGGATTGATACTAGGTGTTGTTGTTGTTATTATTGTTGTTGTATATCTATAAGAATTGTTAAACTTCTAATTAAAATGTTGTATTACTTATCATATGTCACTATATTATATTGTTACCATTTCCAAAATTTTATAAATAATTATTTTACTGTTAATAAATATTAATGATTAAGAATAATTGTTAACTTAAATTTATGATATTTTTATCCAATTAATTTTAAAATTTTTGGTTTGATTATCTTTTAATGCCTAAAATATATTTACTTTTCAAATTTTAAATAACCTACTATGTGTTTAACAATATGTTTTAAACATTGAAAGCAACTTGACAACAAAAGATAGCTTAACTAGGATTATATAAATGTCAATTTTAATTAACCTTAACTATGATTATTTAAGTACACGTAGCATTAACAAACTATCTTCCAAATATTATTAATTTTAACAATACTATGACATACAAAAATTTATCAAAATTATCGTAAAAAATTATGAAAATATTTAACATCAACCTTTTGCGACAACTTACACAATCTTCGCCAAATGCTAGCAATTGCGACGAATTTCATAAATAGTCGCCATAAGTGTTACCTTCTGAGACGTTTCGAACCACTCGTCGCCAAATATATTGTTTATTAGAACATCATGCGACAAGTTTTAAAATCATCGCCAAATGATAGATTATTTGCAACCAAAAACTTTTCAGTTGCTATTTGTTGGAGACATTTGAGCCAAATGTTAACATAATGGCGACGAATCATACAAATCGTCACAAAAAGTACTACATTCTGCAATGTTTTGTAATTATTTTTGCTCAGTATATTGTTTGTACAAACTTTGTGCAACAGTTGCCTTAATCGTCGCAAAAAATCTAATTATTGGCGATGAAAATATTTTGAGTCGCTATTTGTGGGCGCTATTTGCGACGCTTACCAGTAATCGACTCAAAGTACATTGATTTTCCATGACAACTTGCGATGATATTCCTGTTCATCACAAAAAGTTCTCGTACTAGCGACGAAACTCAGTAACCGACGTAAAAACTTGTTATTGTGACAATTGTCTCTAATCGTCATAAATTATGTTCGCTTTACCAACGGTTTTATAATCCGTCGACAAATCGTTTACTCTTAGCGATGAATATGAAAATTGTCACCGAAAGGTTACTTTTAGCGACGATTTTGTAATCGTCTCCATTTAAAATGTAGCTAATAAATGCATCTGTTGTAGTGAGTGGAGTGAAAATGAGAAAGGATAGAGTGAGCAACTGAGGGAAGGAGCTGGACTAGGGTTACTGTGTTAGGAGTGTCTATTTTTTCTCAATTTTATCTTGAAAACATGTAAACTTTGTAATTGTCGCTCAATAAATATAGTATTTTACCGGTATCTAACGAAGTAATCGGTATTCATAACTAGTATGATACTATCGTGTGGAGAATATCGTTTTCTGGTCAGTATGACACATATTAGTTGATACCAACGAGCACGAAATGATATTCATATCTTTGTAAATTAGATGCTAGAGTTAATAAGAAGTTTTTATAACTTAAAATGGAAAAAAACGTGGAAAAGAAGCATAGGGTCTTTATAACTGAAAATGACAAAATGTTTACAAGTTCATAGTTTACGACAGATAAGCTGCACCTTCAGAAAGCACCATTAAGGCATTAACAATCTAAGTTATTAATAAGGTTTTGTTTAAGGTTAAGCTATTGTTTAAGTTTTATAAGTTATGCTATTGTTTGTTTTGTTTACCGAGGTTTTGTCTAAGGTTTATAAGTTATCCTATTGTTTGTTTTGTTCATAAGGTCTTTTAACAACATAATATTTGTTTGCCAATATTATTAGTTGTTTAATCTACTACAATTGATATTGAATTTCAAAAATATAATGAGAAAAAAAACGACTACAGGAAAAACATTAAAAAATCTGATGACTACGTTTAATAATACTATAATTAAGTCATTAACTCTATGTTATCATAATTGATTCATAGTAATTATAATAACGATTTAAAGTAATTTACCGCAACGTTATGTCATTTATAATGTTGCCTTATAATCCTGGTAATTGTGACAGGTGCAATAAGTTAACCAATATGTGTCTTATGTTCATAGATAAAGAGATAAATTTCTTTTATTATTGTGAGAAAATAAAATAAGGATAATAGTACGACAACAACCTTCATAAGCACATACCCATATAAAACCTTGATTAAGATATTTATAGACTAGAATTACATTTAAGACTTTTAAGGACAGTATAACTCTATTTTATATAGATGCCTAATGTCATTAAAATTTGTACTTTGACAAAAAGTTTAAAATTAGTAAAATTCTATTGTGCTCATCCTCATATTAATTTTGTGTCACACGTTTAATTTGATGTCTCACCCATTCTTAATATCTAAATTAATGTGCTTTTCACTTCTTGATCTTTTCAACTAGCACGATTACGACAATGGTTCTTGCTAGCTAGAAAGCAAGCATTTTTTCTATGATTTATTTCCTTTTGAGAAACAATATTGACACTTATACAAAGAAATAGATTCAATTTAAATTTTAAAATATTATAAGGTTATCTTCAAAATCATTACTAATAGGCCTTGAGTTAACGATATAAATTTTCTGTAATCATACATTAGAGTTGATAATTTATTTAGTAAGTTTTAAAAAGAAATACAATTCTCACTTCTTAATGTATCATCTCAAAACCAATGAACTTTATTTGCAAGATGACTTCAGCCAACATCTATTTTAGCAAAATTATATGTTATATCCTTACATTTTAACATCACTATTAATTTAGTTGTTAAGTTTCAAAGTTCTCAATTTTATTCTTTAATATTAATGGGTGATTTTTTTTCTTGAATTACATAATTTATCCAGTATTTTTAAACAAACAAACTTATAATTGAAGAGTATGTGATTATTATATTATCTTTTAAATATACATTAAATATGCTCTTTGCATTTGACTACAAATTTTTAGCTTACTAGAGGCCATAAGAAGTAATACTAAAGTTTAATACAAATTTTTAGCTTACTACAGACCATAAGCAGTAATAGTAAAGTTTACGTATCATCCATTAAGAATACGACAGGCAACAAAAAATTAGATAAGTAATATAAGAAAAAAAAAAAGATAAAAGCAATGTTATGAATATCAATCATACTTCGTACTAGATTTAAATGTTATGAATATCAATCATACTTCGTACTAGATTTAGTTTTGGTACAATATGTTATTGAAACTAGTTAATATCAGTTATTGTTTTGAGTAATTTTTTAATTATAAAATAATTCTTGAATTTTATAAAATTACAAAAAAATCTTAATATATTGTGTTATATAATTTTTACTTTTACACCGATCTTGTCTAAAAAAATTATAATAATATAAATTTGATACAACAACTATCTTTTTTTCTATTAATATTAATTTTCAATATTTCTCATATAAAAATAACTATATTAATTAATATAAAAGATTATTTAATTCTAATAGATATATAAAATTAAGAATAATAAAAAGTGTTTTAAATTATAATTCACCATATAATAAAGAATAATTACATCAAATCATCGTAGAGTAAGAATAATACAAGTTTATATGCTCTATAATAAGAGTTTGTGTTGAGAAACATAATAAAATATAAGCAGGGGCGGATTTAGAAAATTTTTTAAGTGTGGGCTAATTTTCATTTTTAACGGGGGCAAAATTTTAATGGAAACAATTTTTTTTATGGGGGCAAAACTTAAAATAATAAATTTTTATATGAAATTTTTTCAAGACAGTGCAGAAATTTTTTGGGGGCAAGTGGGGCCCATAGTGGATCCGTCCTTGAATATAAGTGAAACTGGAAATAAAAATACTTATAGTTAAAAATTTTATATGTGTAATGTATATATAGAATTTAAGGTATACATCATATACACGTGAAATTAAAGAAAAAAAATGAAAAACTTGAAACTTCGTACAATGACATATTCTCTTAAATCAAATTGACCCTAATTTTTATTTATATAAAATCCCCATCATTGAAAGTAGTCTCATCTTCACCTTTATTCAAGCTTATTTTACCTAATGAAATATCTATACTTTCCTGCTCAAGATTATCTTCCAACTTACTTTTATTCACGAAACTTGGTTCCTCAAAAACCAATACGAAATAAACATTTTAGTTTGACACTTTTAAGTTGATATTTGGAAATATCCAAATGAATAAAATAGTTATCTCCCTTTGCCAATATTTTTACTTGTTTAGTCTACTACTATTGATATTGAATTTCAAAAATATAATGAGAAAAAAACCTACAGGAAAAACATTAAAAAAATCTGATAACGACGTTTAATAATACTGTAATCAACTCTATGTTATCATAATTGATTCATAGTAATTATAATAACGATTTAAAGTAATTTACCGCAACGTTATGTCATTTATAATGTTGCCTTATAATCCTGGTAATTGTGACAGGTTCAATAAGTTAAGCAAAAGCCTATAATTCGTATGGCCTGACCAATATGTGTCTTATGTTCATAGATAAAGAGATAAATTTCTTTTTATTATTGTGAGAAAATAATATAAGGAAAATAAATAGTACGACAACAACCTTCATAAGCACGCACCCATATAAAACCTTGATTAAGATATTTATAGACTAGAATTACATCTAAGAATTTTAAGGACAGTATTATAACTCTATTTTATATAGATGCCTAATGTCATTAAAATTTGTACTTTGACAAAAAAGTTTAAAATTAGTAAAATTCTATTGTGCTCATCCTCATATTAATTTTATGTCACAAGTTTGATGTCTCACCCATTCCTAATATCTAAATTAATGTGCTTTTCACTTCTTGATCTTTTCAACTAGTACGACTACGGTGCTGGTCCCATATCCCTATCCGGCATCAATTAGCTTATATAATTTTATGGTACAAACCTTCCGAACAACATGCCCTTAATATAGATATTGGCAAGAAAAAGTGATATTTTAAAAGGATATATAGTTCAAATTAAAAAGTACTAAGTTATCTATCTAATTTGGCACATAAGAAATTAGTCCAAATACACCTCTTTGAGTTTGTATTTTAGTAAACATTATTCGAATGTTATCTTTAGGTCATGCACATTCAAGCCTGTGAAAATTATTGGGTTAAAGGCTAATAAGTCTCTACTTCAAAGTCTATTTAAATTTGCAATTCTAGTATATATGTTCATTTGTGCTACCTCCATCTCCTATTTTCTTTGTGTGACAATGTTTCTCTTCTTTTGTTTTAAGAGTCCGATATCTTCATAGAGTTTCATACAAAAATATTCTGTGGCCTGGGCCAGGGAGGTATGAACAGGAAGGGCATTTAACTTCTATCTTGTCTAAGTCAAGAACTCTCCTTTATCCTCGTGAAGAGTAATAAAAAGAATCACTATTTTGCCTTTTTCTGTTATCTGTAAAGGCCCATTTTTAATCCTGGTAAAGAATAATTAGTTACTAGTAATCTTTTATAGGTTTATACATCATTTTAATTCTGCTTTCTCTTTTAATGTGAGATTTTGACCTTCGCATCATTTCTTATGTTAAAATCTCTCTTGTTTTGTTGGGTATAAATTTCAGGCATAAATATTATTTGTCTAAATAATTCAAGATGAGAATGAGAAAAATGCAAATTAAATTTGTAAGATGGATTTACATGGTTTGACAATTTTACCTACGTCCACAGGCAATGGCAAGAGAAGTAATTTACTGACAAAAATGGAGAATACAAATATGTTGGTGTTTAGCTCCCAACCTAAATCCCCAAGTACAACCCAATAATCTCACAAATATACAACGCAAGAATATTACTAAATTTTCCAAAAGAAATTCGCCCAAGTGTTGTATGATCACAGAACAACAAAAATGAGAGATTTTTTATCTAAAGATTCATCTACTCCATGTATTTATAGGCAGAGGGAACAAAGAAAGTCAGAAAAACCCTAAAACATTTGCATGAAGATTGTGGTCATTTCATGCATGCAATTTGTGTGTATGGACGGTGTCCTAAAGATGTCAATAATGTGGTGCTATTTATAGCTTTCTCATTTACTTGCTAACTTATTTTTCAACTCCTTATTAATTTTGTAGACATTTTTTTTTCAACAATCTCCACCTTGGCTCAAACTTAATTAAGCTTGTAACACTTCTCCACCTTCTCCACAATGCCCTGAAGGGATCTTCAGTTTTAACAGACACCAATAAGTCTAAGTAGTGCTTAAACTTAATAGTAGAGGGAGCCTTTTTATCAGTATACTAGCAGGATTCTTTGTAGTACTAATTTTGTTTACCATAATATTCCTAATGGCAACAACGTCTCTAATAATGGTACCTGATGTCAATATGCTTAGTCTTTTCATGATACATCTAATCCTTAGTCAAATGAATAACACTTTGACTACAATAGAACACGGTTTTGACAATGAATAATTTTGTCGCTAGAAGACAACAAATTGTCGCAAAATATTTTTATCGACAGTAAAAAAATCGTTGCACAAATGATCACAAAAACTTGGATGCAAATAATCATTTGCAACAATTTCATGAAATCGTCACCCAATATATTTTGGTACGATCACATGTCCGTCACAAAAAGGGATAGGCGAGGAGAAAGAAAATTGTCAAAAATGTCGTATTGTGATGTTTGTTTTTAGTGGCTAAACGTAATTAGCTTTGTTAGCATAGGCATAGGTAATAATGTGTAGTGGCGTTTTTTTTAACAGAATATATTTTGGTACTTTTTTAAATTGTAGTTAAAGGTTATTGGAGATGTTTTGTGAAACATAGCTAAAAAGTTTTTGTGACGATTTTGTAATTGTAGCTAAAAAGTTTTATTGACAAAATTTTATTTTTAATTACACTTTCCTATTAACAATTTATCATTTAATTATAATTGTTGATAACATTTTCAATTCATTGTACTGTTTTTAACAT
Source organism: Erythroxylum fimbriatum (assembly GCA_026770325.2). NCBI lineage: Eukaryota > Viridiplantae > Streptophyta > Magnoliopsida > Malpighiales > Erythroxylaceae > Erythroxylum > Erythroxylum fimbriatum. The sequence continues at coordinate 383,704 of JANZLH020000160.1, read as the reverse complement.
TTTTGGAATTATAATTAAGTAACATTTTTAAAATATTGTTCATAACATTGTTTGAATAATAATTAAGTAAAATTAAAAATTAAAGAAATGCATTTTGAAAAAAAAAGTAATTAAATTTTAATTACAAAACTTAAGAAAAAATTTATGGAAAAACTAAGACTCCTTATCGTCACTACTACTTACAAACTTTGACCCAAGTATTTATTTGACCATCTTTTTAACCTTGGTGAACTCTCTTCCAATACAGTCTAATTTTAGCTCATTACGTTGTAATTTTTCTTCATTACGCTCTAACTTTTCTTCTGTATGATCTAACTTTTCTTCGGTACATTGTAACATATAAAATATAAAATGTATATAACTATGTTAGGCAAAGATGACAACGAATATGGCAATGTCTTCCTATTTGGAAACGAATTTTTTTAATCCTCACAAATTGTACTATATTTCTTTTGACAAAATAAAAATGGCATCATTTACTTTAACAAGAAATGACATCATTTTGCATTATTAACATGAAAATGAACCTCTCTTCGTTTTCGTGTCAACTATTCCTCTACGTTCACACTCCAATTACCATTTTCACCTTTCTTGTGCTCGTCTTATGTGTTGTGGTCGTCACCGTCGAAGAAGCATCCTTAACTGTGTTGGTATTGTTCTTCTTTTCTATTTTTAAACTCTCCGTCTTGTGCTATATTTTATTGATACATTTAGGTGTTTATTGTGAATTCTTTTTTCTGCTTATGGTGTATGATTTGTGTTTGTATTTGTGTTTCGAAGATTATTTATTGTCTTCCTTTTTTGGTTGTCTATGGGTTGACTTTTTTTACCACCTTTAATGCTTCTTTCAGGAAAGCCTGCTAACTATCTGATGAAAGGTCTGAAAGAGTATTTAAGCACCTCCACCTCCACCATCGCTACCACAAGCTGATGAAATGTCTTTGGAGGAGATCGTAATAAGTTTGTCGACGAGCACTCTTCAATTCTAGCAGTTTAGACAACCGTACGTGCCTCAAAAAAATCAAAATGTAACATCAAAATTCAAAGGTAAGACTTCTTTGGAAGATGTAATTCAATCTTTAGCCACTAACATTTTGACATTTGAGCCGAATACTGAAGCAACTATTGAAAATCTACATAGAAATATGGAAAATCAACACAGAAAATTTGAAAATCTATTAAACCAAATGGCAATTGTCATAAATCGATTGGAGGCACAAAGTTTTGGAAATTTTCCAGCATATTCGAAAATCAATCCCAAAGAGAGCACGAAGGCTATCACATTGTGAAGTGGTAAGGAATTGCAAGAACAACTTTCGAAAAATTCCGGACGAGAGGTAGAAGAAGAAATCACGCTAAAGGTACCTTCACAACCAGAAATGATGCAAAATAATTTGCAGAATATGGTGATTCCACCCTCTTTTCCAAGTCGATTTTTCAAGGCAAAGAAGGAAGAGCAAGCAGAGTTGGAAGAGGAAGAGATTATAGTTCGAGAAAGGATGGAGGATGTGCGACCTCCTAAGGTAAGTGATGCAGTTCATGTTATCGCTAATCGAATTTCGTTTCCTTTTCCTAGTTGTTTACAGGTACAAGAAGAAGAAGAATAAGAAGAGCTGTAAGAAATACAGTTTTTAGGAGAACTGTGGGTAAGCAAGCTGAAGACTGAAAGTGACAAGCAGGATGTCGAGTCTCCACAACCATTGGCGATACTCTTATAGAGATCATCCTAGTATGAGAAGGGAGATGCCCGAAAAGACGAGTGGACATTAAAGTATGATAGTGAAGCGATGAGGTTCCACTCATCAGAAGTCATGGAGCATCGTGCTGATAAAGAGTTACTTCGAGGGAAGGTGCTATAGGTTCCTCACGGAGTTTGAGCATGCTTGCTATTGGACTCGAGCATCCATTCGATAATGGATGATGTACATATGCCAAGGGTCAAGCTTATGACCTTTGATAAGCGCTTAATGGGAGACACCCTATTCGTATCCTTTCTTTTATGTTTTTTTAGCAATTTTCTTTTATTGTCATTTTTAGGTTTAATTCAGTTCAGCTATGAATTTAAATTCACATTTTTATTTCTATCATTTCAATTTTCATCTTTTCTTTTTAAAATTAAAAAATGAAAAAAAGAAAAAAAATTATTCACGCTGCCCTTATTTCCCCCTTCTTCTTTCATCATGTTTTTCTCTTGTTGATTCCAATTGCAGCTCCCGCCCATCAACACTAACCTTTTAGACTTTCAATCCCATTTTCCCACCACGCACTGACGAAACTCCTAGCCTTCCTTGCCCACTCACTCATCTACCCTAACTTGTGCTTTTTAAAATTTGCGTTATTGTTTTCCTCTTTTGCAGGTGGTCTTCCACGGAATTAGCACAATACCCAGGAAGAAAAGTGACTCACATAAGCTACCCACGCCCATACAATTTGCTGCTAATTTTTCTCCATCATAACCCACTCCCCACACCACCGAACCACCTTCCGCCACATCCGACAACAGCTTGATTTCGGCACTTCCATAACAGAAAAGCCTTCTTTAACCTTTTCCTTTATATTTATGCTTCTTTAACATTGAGGACAATGCTGGTTTAGGTGTGGGGTAAAAAATTAGAGTTTGGTGTGTGACTATTTTTCAGTTGTTGTGTAATTTTTGTTGATTTTTACATGATTGTTGTGTGTTAAACCATGAAGCTTTGTTATATTAGTTTGGATGAGATTGGGTATATGCATGAAATTAAATTTGGCTAAGTGAGTTTTGAGGTGAATCATGTTAATTGATTGCAATAACTGATCTTATAGACTTAGTCAAAATTTTGACATTTGAGTGATGAGGTAAATTGTGGAATTAAGGTGAATTCTTGAATTAAACCTGTGAGAGAACTTGAGCCTAAATGACATCATTTTTATGTCATGCTATTTCTTTAAATTGTGTGAGGCTCTTCTATTCATGTTGCCTTCAGAACTTGCATGGAACCGGTTTGAATTTACTTGATCATATGGGATATAGAAATGATTAAGGCCTTCCATATTTTTACATTCTTAGCTTAAAATTGACTCACATATCTATTTTCCCTTTACAAACATTTTTTAGCCTTTATCATTGTTTTTCAATCAATCACCTTATTTTAAAACCCAAAAAACCCATTAGTCTTACCCTATCATAAGTTGAATGAAGCATTGGGTAATTTGGGACTTTTATTTTGTATATTATTCTGAGATACTTTTATAGGTGCTTCTACTCATGTGTTTATTATTTTCCCTTGTTTATATTGTTTTCCCTTGTTCTTAGCATTATGTTGCCATCTTTCAAGAGGATTGACCACCTGAAATTGGGGGATACATTATATGAATAGAATCAAGGAAAGATAGGAGGGAAATTGAAAAGATAAGCATAAAAGGAGAGAGGATCACTATTCACGCAAGCTTAGACTAGGTTTTAGGATAGATTTTTGTTTCTGCATCTTTCCTTTTCCAGTTTTTACGTTTTTCTACACTTCTTCCTTTAGTATTTTCATATTTTTAGTAAAGGACCAGGGATGGAGACTTTATACTTTGTTATTTCTTTTGTTTTCAATTCTATTATGAGTAGCTAAACTTCTTGTCTTGGTTGAGGGGATATGTGTTATCCGTTATTACGTGTGAGATGTTTCAATAAAGTTTATGTTGTTGATGAACATGAATATCTTCTGAATTACTTTTTCTAATTGAATCGGTTGATTTCTAGGTGCGCAACTAGGGATTAATTTGTTCAATTGCTAGATTAACAAAATATGATGTTCAGTTTCGCTAATCACAAGTAGCAATTAGGATTGTCTTCTCTACGTTAGAGTCGAAAAATTCAATCAAGCGAATATCTCCTTAGAATTTTCCGACTCTAACGTAGAGAATCGAAAAATTCTAAGGAGATATTCGCTTGATTGATTGCATGTCGTATATGTATTTCGCTTGCTCATTGGTTTCTTAATTCGTAAAGCTATTATTCAATGAAACCTATGATCGTATCTAGGTTGTTGTTTAATAAGAATGCTAGGATACATGTTTCTAGTCATTACTCTCAAGAGAAAACTTCTCCAATGAATGTTTGTTAATAATTGCAATTTTATATCAAGGATCTATATGAGTGTGATAGCATCGGTGATCCGAAAACCAAAGTATTTCCCATTCAATTTTCAGATCTCATTATTTCTTTTTATTTGTGATTTTCTCATTTTTCTTCCTTGAATTAACGTGAATCAAAATCTCCCCCCATTTCGTTACTTTGTTTTAGTGTTAAACTCGCTAACCTTTACCGTTAAAAATTTCTCGTGGGAACAATATCCACTTACCACTACTACATTAACTTGTATTAACGGAAGTGATTTCTTTTGCATGTGGTTGTAGGCGACAGCAGTACCAAAATTTTGAGTGTTGTTTTGAAAATAATGTTAAATTTTTGGTTTGACTTTTGGGCTTGTATCTGATATGTATATGTGAATTTGTTTGTAAGATTGTAACAACGATACTTCAGTTTGGTTTGAATTTTTCAGCGAGTTTGTGTTAAGTACTATATAATTTAATATATGTTTGCCTGAATTGTTTACTGGAAATTTTTCGTATGCTTTGATTTGTTTATACTGTTTTGTGTGGCATTCATATATCCTTCCAGAGGGTATGTGGGTGTTACACTAGGGTTAACGAGAAGATAACATGTTGTCAAAAGTATAAGGCAAAAACTTGCAAGTAGGCAAGGTAAATGGACAATGTAGATGAAAACTCGAGAGTAGGCAAGTGTTGGCAAGCATTGGTATTGATTTGTGATTTTTTTAAACCAAATGTAAGATTTAAAATTGAGATAAAAAATAACCGATGCAACTAGGTCATGCTAAGTTTGAGGGTGCATAAAGGCACTTGATTTTGACGAGAAAGTTTGAAGATATGTAAATTTGCAATTTATATTGTATAATGGCACATATCATTGTTAGTTTAGGTCAAAGAGCAATATAAAAATGTGCTTGGATAGAGTGCACAAAGATGGTTGGGGATGACTAACTAAAGATTCATCAATCAACTTATCGGTTTAAGGGGAGGCAATTGGTGATATATGGGAATGATATAAAGTAGTGGGCTAAGAAAGTGGTGCACTATCTTATAAAATGGAACAGTTCTTCAAGAGTGGAAAAGTGATCGTGCGATGTGGCAATGGAGTAGAAATCTTCCAATACCATATTTTCTGTATGCTAAGAGGATTTAGTAGTTAAAAAAATTGGCTCCCTATTAACATAGAGAAATTAGTTGAAGAAATATCAACCCTCTCAAACTTAGTATACTAATGAAAAGTGGATATATTAGCTTACTTGGTATATAAATTCTTGTAAGCCTATATAAAAAATCAATTTTAGTTTACTTTTAAGCACATATAATGAATCATTTGTTAGAAAGTGTTGAGAGTTTTATGAAAGTTCATTATTATAGGCTTCGAGTAAAAATGCCTCGAGTAGTTTTTTTATAGAGAACTTTATAAGTGTTAAGTATTTTGTATTATTTATTTTATGAATAGATTAATACAAATGTTAATTTTTTTCCTACCACTATTATTAATTTCATTTGATTGAGTTGTGCTAAACAAAACGAATGTTGAGAGTAAGTGAAACTCTTAAACATGAATGGTGCTATACGCTTGAAAATAAATAAACAGATTAGTCCACAATCACAAGGAAGGTGAGTTAGGCTTTGGAAAACTTAAACTTGATTGCTAAGTAAGAACTTCAACAAACTTATTGAATTATATTATACCAAAAAAAAATCTCCATAACAATTGGTATCAAAGTTTAATGAGGAGTTCTTACATTGTTCTCTTATAATGGCTCGTAGAAGTAATCTTACAAAGAGGGTTACAAAATTAAAGACAGTCATTAATCCTCTAGCCTTAACAGTAAAGGGTTCAATTCAGTTATTGGAACAATTCGAAGGTTTGGTGTTAAAGCTTTAAGAAACATAGAGATTACTAAAGAATAATTAAAAACTATTGGAAAATAATAAGCTACAATAAGTTAAAACTTAAATGTGTTTTTGGTTAGGCATAAATTGGGAGTCTAATTGTTGAGCACTTTGATGAAGGTGCAATATTCATTTTTCTTCATGTTAAGTGGAATGTTAAAGAGCTCAAAATTTCTTATGTGATATAGAAAACAACTTCACAGTGACAAAGATATTGGATTATGAAATGGTGTCGATTGTGATGATATAGATGGTGGGTGAAGCAAAATTATGGTAGAAGACATGAACTTGTAATGACATTAGTATTGGTAAACCTTTCATTGATACTTGAGAGAAAATAAATAATGACCTAAAGTACCAATTCCTCTTGAATAGCACTTCTTGACCCATCATAGCAGCATCTTTAAGGCAAAATGACTCAGGAAGGAAATATATAAAGCAACTTTCATCTTTGATGTTGAATGTACTGTTAGACATTTTTGTCCTTAGGGGTAATTTTGTCAATGTCTCATAAAGTTGGACAACATTAATTGCAATTTGGTTTTTAAATAAATTATCGGTTAAGTTACGCCATTTTATCCTGATAAAGATAATAAAGTGGCTCAATAAATGATCTAGATTAATGGGTCGAAGTCAGGGTGAAAAATGGGTCCCGATTAGTGTGGACCGGGTCTATATCGGCCTTGTGATGAGGAAGCTCGATATAGAAGCTATATAAGATAAGGTCTCCTGTAGTTACTGTCTGAGGCCCCGCAAGTACGGGTCACGCAAGTAAATAGGGAAGTAAGAGTATCGATCCACAGGGAGTTACTGAACAATTACTAGGCTAAAATCACTCAATTATTT
>JANZLH020000160.1:337642-360594 GCA_026770325.2 Erythroxylum fimbriatum | reverse complement strand
GTATTATTATGTAATAAATAAAAACTGAATAAAATTTTATTTTATTATCATATTGATTATTAATTATTAATAAAATTATTAATAAATTTTATTTTATTATCATATTAATTATTAATAAAATAAAAGTTTATATTTATTAATTAATAAAAATGGGAAGGGTTAAAAATCAATTTTGCAGGAAGAACGTAAACTAGTTTTTTTAAATAATTTTTTTAAAGTCATGTCTTCATAAGTTATTTTACACATAAACAGTTAATACTAAACAACTAATTTTACCAAACATCTCTAACAAACAGCTAATACAATCTACTGGTTAAATCAGCTATCAGCTAACAGTTAATGCAATCAACTGATTGTCAAACATAATCATTGTATCCTCTCTGTCTTTTATATTATTTCTATAAGTCTTATTTTATTTTATTTTTAAAGCAGAAACGACAAAAATTGAAGGGGAAGGCATCTTATCGTGATTGGTCCCACCATCTTGGTGTTGGGTGTACTGTAGTTCACACTATCTCTCCCCACACGATAAATATTCACCTTTTCTAAATATAATAACGTTAGTAAAATAAAGAAGAAAATAAAAGTAATAAAAAGGGTTGTTGAATACTTAAACTAATTATTAATAGTTTCATTTATGTATACCGCACCACACCACACCACACCATAGTTTAACCACACTCTCTCCTAAAACAAAAACACATTCGCATAATCATCAGCGTCATCATCACCATCTATCCATAATATTCACTGATCTCTGCCCCCGAGAGTTTCGCCTACTTGTCTCTGGACTCACCTGCACTTTCCGGCAGCGGCCCGATCTGGGTTTATTCGGGTCAAGATTGCTTTTTTCACTTCCCGGCAAGTACAAAGTTTTACTAGTTGTTATTCCTTTTCTTTTTGGTTGATCATGAATTGAATTAGTTGACACGGTTGATGCCACCTTTGGACTTTGTTCCTGGGGTTTTGAAAGGGATAGGTAGTTGATTGAGGGTTATTTGCGATGTGGGTTGCTCTTAATTGGAATCATGGTTGTGTTGGTGTTCGGTTTTTGGACTTTTCGGGAAGAAGTGAAGCTGATTAGGTGAAAGTTTTTGGGTAGGTTTTACTTTCTCGCGGTTAAGTTCTTATCTTTTAGTGGAACTTGGTTTACTTATTTTAGTTTTAGTTTCTCTCTCCTTTTTTTGTTGCTTAGTTAATCAACTGTTGTGTAACTGCTGATAAAATTTGGATCTTTTGGAGTACCTGGTCTTAATATATGGAGGCTAGATTTGGAGCTGAACCTCATGGTTTTTTGGGGATGGGAATGACGGATTTAGGAGCAGTGGGAAAGAGAAGTTTAGAATGGGATTTGAATGATTGGAAATGGGATGGAGATCTTTTTATTGCCCGACCTTTGAATCCACTACCATCTAGTCGCACCAGCAGACAGTTTTTCCCTCTTGGGACAGGAATTCCTACCACTGGAAATTCTTCAAATAGCTCTTCATCATACTCTGATGAAGTGAATTTGGCAAATGAGAAAAGTAAAAGGGAAATGGAGAAAAGGAGAAGAGTTATTGTCATTGAAGATGACAATCTGAATGAAGAAGAGGTTGGTAGCCTTAGTTTAAAACTCGGTGGGCATAGGCAACCAGTTGGTGAAAAGGAGGTGCAGAATTGGGATGGAAACAGTGGAAAGAAGGCTAAGGTGGTAGGAAATGGTGCAAGCCGTGCAGTTTGTCAAGTCGAGGACTGTGGGGCTGATCTGAGTCGTGCCAAAGATTATCATCGTCGCCATAAGGTCTGTGAGATACATTCCAAGGCCAGCAAGGCCCCTGTTGGTAATATGATGCAGCGGTTCTGTCAGCAGTGCAGCAGGTGCACTTTTGTCCCTCGATGCTTTGGATTGTATTGGTCGTTCATCTGTGTTAATTAATAAATAGATTTCCTTATAGGTCCAATTAATTGATTCCATAGGTATGTCTATCGATTCCTTACCGGTTTACTACTATATATTGTTGCGAACCATAATGTCAAATTTTTGGTAGGTTTCATGTACTGCAAGAGTTTGATGAAGGGAAGAGAAGTTGCCGGAGGCGTTTGGCTGGTCATAATAAAAGGAGAAGGAAGACAAATCCAGAAGCTACTAGTAGTGTAAATGCGTTGAATGATGACCAGACTAGTGGTTATCTGTTAATAAGCTTATTGAAAATACTCTCCAATGTGCATTGTGAGTACCTTCAAATTTGCAGTTATATCCTTCAATGTTTCTTGTTGTGCTATTTCACATTGTGCTCTTTTGCTATTTCTCGGCCTCGTCGGCACATTTTTTTCTTTTAATTTTGAATCACATCTATCAAATTGCAGCCGATAGATCAGACCAGGCCACCAACCAAGATCTACTATCTCATCTTTTAAGGAGCCTTGCAAACCATACTGCTGAACAAGGTGGAAAAAGTATATCGGGGTTGGTACAGGAAAATCGAGATTTGCTGAATGATGCAAATTGTTCTAGAAATTCAGAGGTTATAAACTTTACTTATCGATGGTGTATGACTTAATGGCTTTAACACAGTTCCTAAAGCACCTTTTCTTTGAAATACTGCAGCAAGTTGTACATACATGTGATAATAATGGTGCAAATGTACAAGCTAGTTCATCGCAGAAACCCAGCATTCCAAAGGAGTATCCAGTAGATCAGGAAGCACGAGAAACTGATGCAAGACAGGTTAAAATGAACAATTTTGATTTGAATGACGTATATATTGACTCAGATGACGGCACTGAAGACGTTGAAAGATCACCGGTACCTGCATTAGGTTTCACCACTCTGGAGTGTCCTTCATGGACGCAACGAGACTCACGCCAGTCAAGTCCACCTCAGACAAGTGGAAATTCAGATTCAGCTTCTGCCCAGTCACCTTCTAGTTCCAGTGGTGATACTCAGGTAGTATTGGGAGCACATCCCATTCTTTGCTCCCTTTTTGAACTTGGATCCTTGATTACGAGGATGGTTATCTTGCTTAATACCTGGTTGGATCAGTTTGATCTCGCCCCATGATATCTTTGGAAGGAATGTCATTCCTTTTATTGCCTGTTTGTATACAAAAGACTTGAAGGATACACAAATCTTTGACATGAAACTGTGAATTGTACATTCGGTTTGTGAGAGCAACCACTGAATACACAGTTGCTAAGCATATCCTATCATCAAATTTGCATGCCCTTTATCTCCTCTTTATTGAGTTTGGCCAGGGTTTATTGCTTATGCTAAAAGTATACATTGTCACTTACACTTAAGAGTTGCATAAACGGAACTTTCATTTTGATCTTTTATACCATTTCTATGATATTTTGAAGTTGATCTCTCTCTCTTTTTATGCCACGATTTCAGAGTCGAACAGATCGAATTGTTTTCAAGCTATTTGGAAAAGAACCAAATGACTTTCCTCGTGTCTTGCGTGCCCAGGTGCTCTGCATAAAACATATGATTGGAATTACCCTTTTACTTTTTCTTTCACTCCAGGTATAATTTGAGATGTTTTAACTTGTAGATCCTGGACTGGCTGTCCCATAGTCCTTCAGATATTGAGAGCTATATTAGGCCTGGCTGCGTCATTTTGACTATCTATCTTTGTCTGCCTGAGACAGTATGGGATGAAGTAAGCTTCTGGTGCACTATAACCTTTCATTCCTTGTTGAACTTTTTCAGATAAAATTGTTGGCCTTACACCTGAGTTTTCATTTGTGTAGCTTTATTGTAATCTCAGCTCCAGTTTGAGTAAGCTTCTGGATGTATCAGATGACACTTTCTGGAGAACTGGTTGGATGTACATTAGGGTGCAGCATCAAATAGCATTTGTCTACAATGGTCTGTTGCCTTCAGTGCTCTAGGTTTTAAAATTCATTTTTATGGGAATTAGACAATTGCTGATTGGGATGTGTGACACGTTCTATTTTGCAGGTCAGGTTGTTGTGGATGCTTCTTTACCTACCAGAAGTAGCAATTACAGCAAAATTTTAAGTGTCAAACCAGTTGCAGTATCTCCTTCTGCAAAAGTTCAATTTTCAGTTAAGGGCACTAACCTTTCTCGAGCAACCACAAGGTAATTGTTCTTGGCATATGGATATAAATATAGATAAATTTGGGATAATTTTAGTCTTTTTTTGGCTTTATATGCTTCTAAAATGCTACATTTCCCCCCATTTCTTTTTGTTTCTCAGACTACTATGTGCAGTTGAAGGGAATTATATGGATCAGGAAAGTTCTGATGATTTGATGGATACAGTTGATAGCATCAAAGGGCATGATGAGCTTCAATGTGTAAACTTTGTTTGCTGTATTTCCACAACAATTGGAAGAGGATTTATTGAGGTGCTCCTGACTTCAATCACCGCATTCTTACTTGTGTCCACATTCCCTCTACCTTATTTATTTAAAATCATGGATGCCTTTTAGTGGAAAGCTTTTAAAATATTTTATTTTGTATGCTGATTTAATCCTCGGTTTACCAGATTGAAGATCATGGGTTCAGCAACAGTTTCTTTCCTTTCATAGTTGCAGAAGAAGATGTTTGTTCAGATATCCGTATGCTTGAGAGTGTATTGGAACATAATGAAACAAATGCTGATGTTGAACAAATTGGAACAATGGAAGCCAAAAATCAAGCAATTGATTTTATTCAAGAAATGGGTTGGCTTCTTCATAGAAGTCAATTAAAATCTAGATTGCACGGGATAGATCCTAATGTGGACCTCTTCCCTTTAAGACGGTTCAAATGGCTCATGGAGTTTTCTGTGGAGCGTGAATGGTGTGCTGTGGTGAAAAAACTCTTGAACATACTGCTTGGTGGCATGGTTGGTATTGGAGAGTACTCATCTCTTAACCAAGCATTATCAGAAATGAGTCTGCTTCACAGGGCTGTGAGGAGGAATTCTAGTTCTCTCGTGGAACTGCTTTTAAGATATGTCCCTGATAAATTAGGATCTGAGAGCAAGGTGCTACTTGGCGGAAGTCAGGAGAACTTTTTGTTTAGGCCTGATACTTCTGGCCCTGCAGGTTTGACACCTCTTCACTTAGCAGCTGGGAAAGATGGTTCTGAAGATGTACTCGACGCATTAACTGATGACCCTGGAATGGTAATGTTCTATTACATTTATTGTTTTTGGACTAACTGAAAAAGGAAATCCTCAATTCAGTGTCTGTCCCATCTTAGCATTTTGATCTTCATTCATTTGCTTCAACATGTCCCTTAATCTGGACAAACTTGTTCAAGCTCATCATTTCCTATGTGATATATTCAACAACCTACATTGGCATACCTAGATTTATTCTATGGAATTTGTTTCATGTAAACAGCTTAATCAACACTTAGTAGTTGTGTTATGATCTATCAGTGTCTTCCAGTGAAATCTAATAAGTTGAAAGTTTAATTATTTTGATTAATGAGTGAGGATCGCTGGTATCTTCAATCAAATTCCGCCTATGAATCTACAATGAAATGTTTGGCATTCTTCATCTTCTTTTCATAATCAATGACGATATTCCCTTGTATTTTGTAAGTTGAAGTGTTTTGTTCTCTCTCTTTTAGCACAACAAAAAGCATAAATAATTGCAAATTTCCACCTACCACAGTTTGACCTCTAAATGCCTGACAGTCATTATTCTGTTCTTTGTCATGTTTAAGATTCAGTAATCCTGTCTGATAAAATATTGCCTTTAAATGTTGGAAAAGTGGCTATGCTTTTTTTTTTTACCTTCCATATGTGGAATGTATCATTTTGGAAAGAATCCACTCTCTTTGGAAGTCCTTTTGGAATGAATCATTTGGGGAATGAATAATGCGTGTGCTTGTTTCAGGTGGGAATCAAAGCCTGGAAGAATTCTCGTGATAGCACTGGGTTTTCCCCTGAAGATTATGCTCGGTTGCGTGGTCACTATTCCTATATCCACTTGGTACAGAAGAAAATCAAAAAAAAAGCAGCCTTGGGCCATGTGGTGATTGACATTCCTGGAACTCATCCAGACACAAACTTCAACCAGAAGCAACATGAAGGTTTAACCAGCTTTGAGATAGGACATGCAACATTTAAACCAATGCAGTCCCATTGCAACCTTTGTCATCAGAAACTTGCTTATAAAACAGCCAGCAGGTCTCTGGTATATAGGCCTGCAATGCTCTCGATGGTGGCCATTGCTGCGGTCTGTGTCTGTGTGGCTCTCTTCTTCAAGAGTTATCCTGAAGTGATGTGCGTGTCTAATCCCTTCAGGTGGGAAACATTGGACTTTGGTACAAGTTGATGGCCACTAACTTCCTACTTAAATGGTATATGAGAGGTTGTCTGTATTATTAAATTGTATTCAATTTATAGACTGTAAAGTTGAGATTTCTGTATAACCGATGCTGTAGACAGGACAAATTTCTGATTCAGCGACCTTGTTGACATATTTATTCCCCTTTTAAGTGTATCTTTCACCTCTAATACGTGTAAACAGTGGGATAATATCATTTATTATGCCATAAGTTTCACTCTTATCAGTATCTTCAGCTGTCTTCCCAAATGGAATAGTAACCGAGAAAGAAAAAAAAGATCCCAACTGGCCTAGTTAGTTGCTTGCATTCAGGTAGTTAATAACATTTCTACTTGGTTTCTTAATGTAATACCACTCCAGAATTTGATGGAAGGGGGGGAGTACCTAAGTCCGGAATCGGTGTCAAAGGTATGTACCAACATTTGAGAAATTAAGCAGTGCACATACTTATGCAAATAAGACTTGAACCATAAATTTCTTGAAAGAAATATTGTCTAAGACAAAGATAATATGTAGATAAAGAATAGGATTTTTCATAAATATATGTATATTGAAACTTATCACTTGCTAGAATGAGTTTCTTTGCGGAGAACACATAAATACAAATCAGTTTTTGAATGAATATTGTATTACTGTGTAATCTTATCTGTTAGGAAGTTTAAACTATTTTATATTACGTTTAAAACTTTCAGGACCTTTTAGCAATTAATATTAAATGTCGTACCCTAAACTATTAGGTGTGTTCAATAGTCATCATCTCACTCAGCACATGATGGGATTAGATGATCAACATTATGCGATTTCTCATATTTATCCAATAATCCGTACGACCAACATATAATAAGAGTTTATTGTCCTACATCTGTTAGGAGTATATAATACATCGGTTAATGAGTCGATTATATGACCAATGTGTCCTTGATTGGATATTATATATTATACCCTAGATCATATCTCACATTAATATCCTTCTAATATCATTTATTTCATCGTATTATGATTATATTCAATTATCTTACTAAGATACGATGGCCACTTTTGAATACATTTTATGCAAGTCTTTAAACATAATGACTTTCCTCCGTTGTGAATTCTTACAAATCAAATTTAATTTACTTTCCTAGAATCATTCCATAAGATTACATCATACATGATCTGCTGGTAATATTCTAAAGTAGCAAACTTAAAATTTAATTCTTAAAATATAGACAAGAAATTTAAGGGTATTTAGTAAGGTACCTTAACCTTAAGGATGTCATACAATGTAAGTTGAGATCTTGTAATTTATATCTATCCCTTTATGGTTGTATTTGCACACATGGTATATGTCATGTGCTACGGTATTAACTCATATTCATTTTATGTGAAGGTCTTTCATTCACAAAATATGGTACAAATGTTAGTTCAAACATACTAAATGCTTAACTTGAGTTCACTTATCTTTTCTAAAAATAATTTTTTTAGAACTTGCATATAGCAACATAAGACAAACATAGTGATCATCTAATCAATTTATACCAACTACCTTGTAATTTAAGGTAAAATTTATGATTTATGTTTCTCGTTCTCAATTATTACCTAAATAATAAATTTTAAACCTGCCTCATATTTAATGATCACAAATCACTAAAGGTGATTATGAGAAACCTAACCTTTGATTTGTCTTACATGCTCATCTCCATCATACATTCTCAATTAAATATGACATTATAAAAAATGACATACAAAGAGAAATGTTACGTAAGCCTAGTGACTTCATATGTCCAATATACACATCTCTAGAAATTTACTTTGTAATTTGGTCTGCCACCATATCTCACGTAGATATATACTTCATGTTTACTTCTCTTGCGACTATATCTTTCACGTAATTGTACTTGGTAACTATATGATTGGTTTTATAGTGAAACTTGGGATGTTTTGTATAAGCGATTACTGCTTAACTATCACAGTTGATAATCAGTGGTTCAATTTCAGTTTTAGCGACTCCCAGATGAACCAAGAATCGTCGAAAGCCATACAACTTCTTATAATGCTATCGAAAATACTATGAATTCAGCTTCCATTGTAGACAATGCAATGTAAGATTGTTTCTTACTTTTCTATGATATTGCTCTATTATTGAGTAAGAAAACAAATCCGGAGCTAGACTTTCTTTTGTCTAAATTTCCTTCCTAGTCTGCATCTGTATATCCTTGTATACATAGGTCATTGTCTTGATAGCATAATGCATAGCCTACTGTACCTTTTAGATACCTCAATATTCTCTTTAGTACTTTCCAATGTGTTTGTCCTGAATTTGACTGATTTCTGCTTACCATTTCAATAACATAATAAATATCTGGTCTTGTACATATCATTGTATACATGAGACTTCCAACTGTACTTCTTACTTGGAAACGAAAGACATAATTGAAGGAAAGATGATTTCTATTACTTTTTAAAGTATCTGTACATTTATATATAGAAAATGGAGATACAAGTTGCAACTTTTTGTTGTAACTAACTAACTAACAACCATACAAAACTAACTCTTTAACTGATGCTGACGTGTATAATTTAGCTTCTCCATTACTCGTAACACTCCCCCTTAAGATGAACATAAATGGTATTAATGCTTATCTTGCTGAAGAGCTGTTTATGTTATTTTGGATGCAATGCTTTCGTTAATAGGTCAGCAATTTATTGGTCTGTTCTTACATGGCCACGTTTAATTAGCCCCTCGAGCACTTATCCCTTATTTAATGGCAATAAACTTCTATGTGCTTGGTCCTTTTATGAAAGACGACATTTTTGGAGATGTGTATGGCTGTTGAGTTATCACAATATAAGTCAATAGGCCTTTGAATTAATACTCCCAAGTCATTTAACAAATAAGTCAACCAAACCACCTTTGATGTGGTTGTCGCCATGGCTCTATATTCTGCTTCAGTAGAGCTCCTTGCTACTGTTTTTTGCTTCTTAGACTTCCAACTAATCAATGATTTTCCCAAGAATACACAATAACCATTTACTGATTTTCTAGTCTCTTGACAACTTGCCCAATCACTATCATAATAAGCATTCAGTTTTACGACAGAGTTTGTTGTTACTAACAAGCCTAAGTCTTGATCCTTTTTCAAGTATCTTAATACTTTGAGACCCGCATTTTAGTGTTCCAACATTGGTCTGTCCATGTGTTGTGTTAACAAATGCACTGCAAAGCTAATGTTTAGCCGAGTTAGTGTCACATATAGAAGCTTGCCTATTAACTGTTTATACTCAGTAGCATTTGGTAGTAGCATCTCATCTGTCACTATAAAATTGTGGTTTATTTCCATGAGGATGTTACTAGGCTTGGCTCCTAGTTGTCCATCTTATTCAAGTAATTCTAGGACATATTTTCTTTGACATATTGAAATGCCCTTTCTTGATCTTGCTACCTCAAGTCTTAGGAAGTATTTTGGTTGCCCAAGGCCTCTAAGTTTGAAGTGAGCCTTTAGGGCCTGTTTAGTTGGATGTTAATAAATAGAATGGAATATAATGGAATGGCACGAAACGGAATAGTTTATAATGGAATGGAACGTAATATAGTGAAAAGTTGTTTGGGAGGGATGGAATGGTTCGTAATGTAATGTAATGAAATGTTGTTTGGAAGATGGATGGAATGGAATTTAATGTATAATAAATGACTATTATACCCTTATATAACATTCCCACACAACCTAGAACTAAAAATGCACAAACACTCGAATGATATGGTTTTAAAACGACAAAAACATGTGACTTATTGACAAACAATTAAAGTCACAGTTGTGACTTGAACAATAATTTTTAATATATTTTTTCTATTTTTCATTAATAAAAATTTTATTATTTTATTATTAATATATACAATTAATTATTAATTATCTAAAAATATTATTATTAATTATTTAATAAATTTTATTATATTAAATATTATTCTATTCTATTTGATTTATATTTAAAAATAATTTATTTATATTTTTATTTATATAAAAATATATCTGTAACTTACCAAAACAATGTCACGGCGCTGTGACAAACAATTAAAGAATTTTATTATCTTATTATTAATTATATAAAAATATTATTGTATTGTGTTGATTGTTGTTAAGATAGGATAAGAAATAATTGGTATTATGAAAAATTATTGAGGGCATATTAGGTAGTATATATTTATTAGTTTACGTTCCATTCTAAACCTTCTGAATAGGAGGTTTCTCATTTTCATTATTTATGATGGAATGGAATGGAATGTAACATGAAACTCTCTACTTTCATCTCATCTCATCCTATTCTATTTTATTATAAAACCTCCTTCCAAAAGATAGAATTGTATTACGTTCTATCTCATTCTATTATAAAACCCTCAACCAAATAGATAATTAGTTGATGTTCTAAATGGTCAGTGAAAAAGTATTCGCTGAAGGATTAGTTCGTTTTTCGATTGCCGCAAATCAGAAGATCAAAAATTATTAGATACATATTTGAAGAAAGAATTTAATACTAGTGATTCTTTTATCATAAATGAATGTAGCGTATTATTAATGAATTGACACATTAGTATACATATTTGAAGTAGAATTTAATACTAGTGATACTTTTATCATAAATGAATATAGCAGACATATTATTAATGAATTGACCCTATAAGACACAAGCTGATAGATCGTGTAGTAAGAGTAGGTTGATAACTTGCAGGAAGATGGGGAAATTGAAGCAAGTCTAAAGTTATTGTACGAGAATGTAAAGGCTATTAAGCTACCAGCTTATAAGCGTCGCGTTTTGAAACATGTGTTTGTGTTTGCGAAAATGCAAAAATTAGGATGTTCTGTCTGAAATAAGTGTTTGTGTTTCTATGTGAAACATGTCACACACAGCTAGGGATGGCTAGTGCATTGGAGACTCTATGCGGGCAAGCTTATGGAGCACAGCAATATCAGAAACTGGGAGTGGAAACTAATACTGCTATCTTTTGCTTATTATCGTTCTCAGTCCCTCTGTCTGTTCTATGGATATTCATGGGAAAAATTCTTGTTTTAATTGGACAAGACCCTGCAATTTCGTATGAGGCGGGGAAGTTCTTGGCTTGCCTAACTCCAGGACTTTTTGGTCATGCGGTTCTTCAGCCACTTATTAGATACTATCAGGTACAGAGTTTGGTCATACCAATGCTCGTAGCCTCTGGTGTCACGCTTTGCATACACGTACCTCTATGCTGGGCTTTAGTAAACATGACTGACCTGGGAAACATTGGAGCAGCATTTGCACTGTGTATATCTATTTGGCTGAATGTCACTTTTCTTGGAGTTTATATGAAGTTCTCTTTTGTCTGTGCCAAAACTCGCGTGCCATTTACTCGAGAGGCATTCCGCGGTGTTGGCAAGTTTTTTCGATTTGCTATCCCATCTGCAATAATGATTTGGTAAGTGTTTGCCAATCAATTCATTCTCACTGTTTAACTACGATGTATTGTTTCCTAAAAATGGCTTCGATAATGTATTCATGTTGATTCTTGTAGCCTCGAAGGTTGGTCATTTGAGCTACTTGTCTTGCTCTCGGGGCTTTTACCAAATCCAGAGCTCGAAGCGTCGGTGCTCTCAGTGTGGTATTTATCCAAACTTTGAAAATAGTACTAGGATATGCATGCAAGTAAAATCATATATGGTGTCATAAGTGTGTGTATGTAGTGGTTTAAGCGAACCTACGTTATGACTATTAGCAATTAATGGTTTTTGCTGCAAATGCTGAAAGCGACTAACAATTTTCTCTCTCATCCTACTTACTGTGTAGTCTCACAACTATTACAACAATATTCTCCGTAGCTAATGGACTTGGCGCAGCAGTGAGGTATACAGCTCCCGCAGAAACCCGAGTGCATTTTTTTGGTCCAATTGTTACCCATGTCTGATCAATAAACATTCCTTTATCACAGCACTAGAGTCTCGAATGAACTAGGAGCAGGGAACCCACAAGGAGCTCGTATAGCTGTATACACTGTATTGTCTCTTACAATCATACAATCACTCGTATTAAGCTCAACGCTCTTTGCTACCCGTAGTATCTTTGGTTACACGTTCAGCAATGAAAAGGAAGTAGTGAATTACGTCACGAGAATGGCTCCTTTGGTCTGTGTTTCAGTAATTCTGGATGCTTTACTAGGCGCATTTTCAGGTACTCAAACTGTTTTTGATGATGAGCAATCCAGACAGATAAGATATTAATTACTTTGTTTCAGGTATTGCAAGGGGATGTGGATGGCAGCACATAGGTGCCTATATTAACCTTGGGGCATACTACCTTTTGGGGGTTCCAGCTGCTGCTATTTTAGCTTTTCCTTTGAAGTTAAGAGGCTGTGGCCTGTGGATTGGAATACAACTTGGTGCCATTGTGCAAATAATTCTACTCTCTATTGTTACAGGCTGCACCAACTGGGAAAAGCAGGTGTGTGTTTTCCAAATTTTATAATATTATTAATCCCCCATTCCCTCAAATCTCATTGCACGTGACAGAGAAGTTGAACTTGGCATCTCTCTCAGGGTCAACCAACTAACTAGTGCCAACCTCACCTCCCCTGTAAATTTCGCTTACGTCGCATGCCAAGTTTTGAACTTGCGAGGGACCTTTCTAATTCAACTTTTTTTGTTTTAATAATTTGTTCCATTTTCAGGCAAATAAGGCAAGGAAAAGGATATTTGAGGAAAGGCCCGAGGTAGATAAAGTATTAATCTGTGCGTAGTTGATTAATGCGATACAGATAATTCATTTCAGAGATGCGAGGCAGAAATTGTTTGCGGTTTTAAATTTGTTCTTCTTTGATTTCTGTTTTACACAGCAGCTTCGCTCAAAAAATGCTCCTTTGTATATGGTTTTGAGATATGCATGTGCTCTTCTTGAAAACGTGCCTCAGACAATTGCTGCAGAATAATTGGTCAATGACTCAATCTTTAGTGTTTTATTCCTTGTTTAAAATAGTTAGTTGAGATATAGCTGGATATCAGCAAATTATTATTTTTGATTCTTATATTTTTAACTCTATATAAACAATGCAGTGCATTGAATAAATGTGGTTTTTTTTTGTGATTCTTATATTTTTAGCTTCTTCATTTTTGTTGTTAGTCCTTCAACTGTCAAAAACCAACAAAATGGTATCAGAACATTTGTCTTGAAGGACTTGTGAGATGAGCGAAATCAAAACACAAACCTGATTTACAACCTATAATTATAACAAGAATTACAACCATTTTCAAGCAATAGAGATTGAAACACAATCGTCTTGATTGTTAAAACTATCAAGGTTAAGCTGTTCAAATGAAAGCTCATCTTGATGCTATGAATCTTTGGGAAGCAGTGGAGGAAGACTATGAAGTACCTCCATTGCCAACAAATCCTACAATGACTCAATTAAAGATGCACAAAGAAAGAGAAAATAGAAAGTCTAAAGTCAAAGCCTGCTTGTTTTCTGCTATTTCAAACATCGTATTCACAAGAATTATGAATCTAGAGTCGGTAAAGGATATATGAGATTATTGTTAAAAGGAATGCCAAGGCAATGAAAGAACAATGAGCATGCAAGTGCTCAACTTGATCAGAGAATTTGAAATGTTGACGATGAAAGAGTTAGAAATCATTAAAGAATACTCCGACAAGTTGCTTGACATAGTAAAAAAAGTGAGGTTATTAGGTAAGGATTTTTCTGGGGAACTAAAAGTGCAAAAATTAAAGTTCTTGTAACCTTACCTAAAAAATATAAATCTAAAATTTCTGCATTGGAAGAAGCTAAGGAATTATCAAGCATGTCTTTGACAAAATTAGTAAATACACTACAGGCACAAGAACAAAGGAGGCTGATGAGGAAAGAAGGAACTATTGAAGGTGCTCTGTTAGCAAAAGAAAAAAATTCAGGAGGAGACAAAAACAAGAGTTTCAACAAGATCGACAACAACAATAACAGAAACAATGATGATTCATATCCACCATGCCCACATTAATCACCCACTAAGAAAATGTTGGTGGAGGCCTGATATCAAATACAGAAAATGTGGACAAATTGGGCATATAGAGAAGATTTGCAAGTCACGAAATGAAGAGGCAAAAGCAGCAACTAAGCTACATCAAGAGGATGAATTATTTTGACATTAAAGCTTTACAATTATTAAAGCAAGGAGGAGTGTTGAAAACGTGCTTTAGATAATTGCTATAGAATAATTGATTAATGGACCAAATCTTTAGTATTTTATTCCTTGTTTAAAATAGTTAGTTGAGAGTTGGATATCAACAAATTATTTTATTTGATTCTTATATTTTCAGCTCTATTTAAACTATGCAGTGCAGTGAATAAATGTGTGGATTTTTTTCTTCAGATTTTTAGCTTCTTCATTTTCATTGTTAGTCCTCTGGCTGTCAAAAACCAACAACTCTTCAGTTTTTTTATTTAAAAAATCCAAACCCAAAGGTTTATAGTGTTAGAGGATTTCGTATTGACTAAACATGAAAATGTTAAAGGGTTTATAAGTGGTAATGATCAACTATTCAAATGACTAGTTCCATTTATTTTGACAATGGTTGACCTAAGCTAATTTTTGTTAGTGGACTCTATACTCTGTCCATATTAAAAAATTCTTATATGGTATCAGAGTAGGTTTAGTCCGGATTATTAATTTCTCGGTTATTCGTCTGAATGTTTAGTCTCAGTGGTCCAGTCCGGTTATCACTGCATTTATTTCAAGTGACAACTGAATGTCTAGTCTTAGTTACACTTGAGGGGAATCGTCAGAGTATTTCATATTGACTAAACATGAAAATGTTAAAAGGTTTATATGTGGTAAGAGTCAACTATTCAAATAAATAGTTATAATTAATTTGACAATAATTAATCCAAGTTTAATTTTTGTTAATAAATTTTACACTCTGCCCGTACTAAAAACTTCTAATATATATTACCCTATAGTTGGTACTTGGTACCCGATCAGGTCCACGGGTGCCATGCTGTCGTTATCATAATTACATGCTTCAGAATGAAAGTGAAGAGTTGGCTAATTTTGTATTATGTCTAGTTGCATTCTTTTGAACAATTTCACATATATCCATATTTTATAGAAACCTATTAGCTAAATGTGACTTTTAAAAAGTACATATGTCCTTATTATGCACTCGATTTCATTACCAACTGAAGAAACATATGATTAAATATTTCAATTTCATTATATTTTTTTAATGTTATATACATAAAATATTAGCACCTAGATGTTACAAACATAATATTTATATATTATTTACAGTTGTTAGAAGAATATAAATATTTTTATAAATATTTAGATAAAGATAAATAATATATGGTACAAAAGTAAATATTAGAATATATGATCATTATAATAAATTAAAATATATAACTACAGGTAATATGAGTGAGTATAAACTAGAAACTAATCGTTATAACTTGTAGTTAATGAGTGAGTATTTGAATTATAACTCTTTCTAATCATACTTATTTATTATAATAAGTAGTTTTAAAGTTTAATTTAAACGTATATATTTATATACCGTATATTTTGTAGTTGCTATTATAATTGAATTTTGCACATAAGAAAATAAGTTAGATATTGTTAACTCATTGAACATATTTACTACTATTCAAGTATACAATTATGTTTTTACGTGAAATAATGCGAGTTATTTCTTCTAACTCAAAATGGTTTGAGATTGAGAAGTTTAATGGGAACAATTTTTTATTATAAAAGTTGAAATAAATGGTTATCTCTATAAAGGATAATAGCATTACAACTATTAGTGAAAGGTTAGTAGACTTCGTAAGTGACAAATGGAATGAAATAGCAGTGAATGCTATTTCAAATCTTCATCTAACTTTATCTAACAAAGTTTTGTAAAGCATAAGGGAGAAGAAAATAGTAAAATAGATATGAGATTATGATGAAGTTGTATAAGATCAAGTCACTATATTATAAAACTTTCTTTAAAAGGAAACTTTATACTTTTTGGATACTATAAGATAAATAATTACACTATAATTTGACTATTTTATTCTTTAAATTCACATCAATGGGTTATAGAATAGAGTCATATGAATATGTTGCACTTTTACTTTAAAGTCTACCTGATTCACATAGTCAACTCATTATCAATTTGACCAATAATCTTCTTATAGACTATCTCGTGTTCAATGATGTTGAAGATGTGATTATGGAGGAAAAAATCAACATAAGAATAAAGAAGCAAGGTAGTCTGGTTTATAACAAGCTGAAGCTTTGATGATGACAAGAGGGAGATTAAAAGAATGCGACTCAAGTAGGAGTTAAAGTCATAGTAGGTCAAAATGTAAGAAGAATTTATAATACTATATAACTTAAAAAAGAATTGTAGAATTTAAATAAGTAAAATTTCAATCCCCAAGAAAATCTTTTTAAGTACTTTAGATGATGACAATATATCTTGTGTTGTAAAACATCAATAATAATTGAAAGTAAGAAGTCAATACTGTTAAGTTAAAATTGACTTTACGAGTTAAATGATTTTGATGACAAACAAAAAAAAAAACAGATAAATGAAAAGCAGATGCAATATACCTTAACAAAATTCAGACGAAGCAGAATTCAGACGAAACAAAATTCAGACGAAGCAGAATTCAGACGAAGCAGAATTCAGACGAAGCTGAAAAGCAGACAGAAGAAAATCAGACAGAAGCTTTATAAAAAACAGACGGAAGCTTAGCGGAAAGCAGACGAAAGCGGAAAATAGACGGAAGCATCAGTTTGAGGAAGTTACAGAGCTCAACTGGATAACCGTTTCTTTAAAGATTCAAGAAGCAGTTATCAAGAAGCAGTTGAAGACTCGACTATATATAAGAGGTCAGAGTCGAAGATTGGTAACATAAGATACATACAATACATACGAAAGAGATACAGACACACTGAGATTATTGTGCGATCATTGCTAGAGCAATATCTTTTTGTAACAAAGCTCTATATACTTTTCTAGTTTGAAAGTACTACAGATAGCCTGAGGAGGCTAAGTGTAAAAGAATACTGACTGTAAAGAGACCTGAAGAGGCTCAGCGAAAAGAATACTTGTAAACGTTTGTGAGATAGTGAAATCTCAGAAGGTTATCTGAGGACTGGACGTAGCCCACGGTTTGGGGTGAACCAGTATAAAAATTACTGTGTCAAGCTCTCTCAATCTTTTCTATCTCATTACTGTGATCTTTGATATTTCACTTACGCAAGTTTTAGAAAATCGTTTACAAACAGAAGTGATGTTGATTCTGAATCGGACAAATTTTGTAATCAAATCAATAATATTTTTTAAGAAGGGATTAACTAAAAAGATTACACAATTCAACCCCCCTTCTTGTGTATTTGATTATCATTGTACTAACTTGTGATTCACTTCAAATACTTGATGTATAACTCTTTAACTAAGGACATAATTTTTACATGACCTCTTGAAAAGAACTATTTGATCACTAAGAACTCATCTCAGGCGGTTCTATTTATAGTTATGAAGATTATCCTTTAAAAGTTGTTGGTATTGGAACCATCATACTGAAGTTGTATGATATTACAATTTATATTCATCAGGAGATACGACATGTGGAGGGATTGAAGAATATTTTATTATCACTGGATGATGTTGGTGTAAAATAGAAATTGGATAAAAAATCTAAAGAAAATTCAAAGAGTGCTTGTATTTATAAAAGGAGAAAAAATAGGTGTAAAGCTAAAATGAGAGACATTGCTAGAAGTACAAGAATTGGTCACTTTAATTAGTCCAAGTGAAAGATTTTTAATGTTATGGAATCAAAAACTTATACATAATATTTAAAAAAGAAATGAAGATCCTTTTTGAGAAAAAGTTTCTTCATAGATTAATAAAGATATCACTAACTTTTCTTACATATTATGGTACAAGTAAGCAAAACTATGTAAATTTTAGTACCTTAAATTTAAGAACCAAGATTTTTCTTTAACTGGTTCACTCTAACATATAGCAAACACCAATTCCATCCTTAGAGGGGCAAAGTACTTTGTCTATTTCATTAATGATTTTCTCATAAGGTGTTGATACATCCTATTAAAAGAAAAACATATGTGTTCTCAATCTTCAAAGTTTGCAAAGGAGGCATTGAACTTGATTATGATAAAAAGATCAAGTGTTTAAGGATAGATAATGGAAGATAATATACTAGCGATGGATTTGATGGATTCTGCAAGCTAGAAGGTATAAAATGATAGTTCATTATTGCATAAACGTTTAATAAAAAAAGAGTGGGAAAGCAAATGAATAGAACTCTATTAGAAAAAAACAAGAGCGATATTGAGAGCTACAAGCCTAGATAAGGCTTCCTAAGAACAAGTAGTGAATACCAATTGTTATATGTGAATCGAGTTTCTTTAACTGCGAATAATCTGAAGATGCAAATAAAGATGTGGACTAGGAAGCTAGTGGATTACTTCAACATCCATATATTTAAAATTCCTCCGTATGTGATGTATAATGCAAAATAAGCCATTAAGCTAAATCCAAAATTTAGGAAATACATATCTTTAGGATATACTTACAGAGTGAAAGAACATCGCTTATAGTATCTTACTGTTCATAGAGTTATTATTAGGAAGGTCATCACCTTTGTAGAAGAAAAGCTACAAAGTTAAGAAAAACTAATAATACTTCACAAAGAAGCTTAAAGAGTATGATACATATGGAAAGGGAATTTAAAGAGGAGACTTATTGTGAAGCATCACTAAAGTAAAATTTTTAAAAATTAGTTGAGTTTGAAAATCTATAATTCATCAATTGGATCATCTAAAAAACCACTAAATTAGCAATCAAATTATATTATGAATGGTGATATAACATCCTCTTAATAGAGGATAAAGAAGCATTAGCTATCTAATAAACACACACACACACATACACATACACAGACACACACACAGACACACACCCAGAGACACGCACACACATACACTGATAGCTTTCTTTTTGATAAGTAAAGTCTATCAAAGTCTAGTTTTATATCGAGAGTTTCTGATAAATTCCAATATTTGTATTTTTTTTGACATGAAGTACATGATAGCTCTGTAATCAGTTCGTCAAAATCTTATATCTTGATTATTTCCTAATTCTGCATTATAGTTTTCTCTGAGTTCATTGATTATCTGGTTTATGCTATCTTTTGTTGACATGTCTAATCGAACTAAATTCTCTGTGTATGCTTCAACATTCATTGGTGGATGAAGAAAATCTCTTACGTCCATTCAACAGTAATCACAGTCTAACCATAAAGTTAAAGGTCCATCACGCTTCCTTACCTTGTTTCCGTTTGACCACAGTATTGCCGGGTATCCAACGGAGCTTTTACCGAGCGTTTCAGCCCCAACCTTAATCTTTAAGGAAACTTACAGTATGGAAAATTAAAATTTAATATATACCCACGAATTTCTTACTATCTTTTAGATAAAGATTTTGATAAAACACTAAGTCTAATACAAGATTTTAAAAGAAAAGATTTCTTTAAACAACAAAATAGACCTTATTCGATAACTTATATCATTTCATATGCATTATCAAATACACATCATTCTGAGTGTTTTATAGTTAAAGATACAATAGATTTTCCTTATTTATTTAATGAAGTTTGTCAAATACAAATGCCTAGCATACCTAAAATAGAAGAAATAGAGTCAAGACCTATAGAATTAGATTTACAAGATAAACCTTTAATGATATCAAATAATATACCACCAAGATTATCCTTTACTAATATAGGAGTTATTAGTCATCTTTTAAGAGAAATGGTGATGATCAAGTGGAATTGATATGGTACAAGATTGATGATGAAAAGACATGTTTAAAAAGAAGAAATTGACTTTAATGAAATATTTTTCCCTTTTGTTCGACTTGCTACTTTTAAAGTAGTCCTTACAATATGTGTTGTGTTTGACTTATATATAGAACACATATATGTGAAAACTAATGTTCTCTATATAGATCTTAAAGAAAAAATTTATATGCTCTAACTAAAAAGTATTGAAAGAAAGAAAACACAAAACTTACTTTACATATTGAACAAATCTCTATATGACCCTAAAAATACGTCCAGGTATTGGTATATGAGATTTGGTTTCTTCATCATAAGCCTTACATACAATGCATCATAAGCCTTATATACAATATAATTGATTCACCATTCTTGTTTCTTGGTTTAGCCTCCTTCTACCATCAATATTTCTACCATTTATTTTGCAAATTTTCCATTTTAGAGAAAGAAATTATGGGGACATTTAAAGTAGATCTATGGCAGTATTTAGAGCTCTTGGTTGTTAAGAGGCTATATGCATTATGTGCTTAATTTTATGAAACTAAGGAAGAAGAGTGATACAAACGACTAACACATAGGAGTTAGATTGTGAACCATTTTCTTAATTAGAGTAATAAACAATAAGGTGATTGGTATATTAAGAAAAAGCTCGATAGAGCTCTTATGAACAATACTTGGTTGAATCAATTTTTAGGTAGCTTTGCTTTTTTTGGTCCTACTCTATGCTCTAATCACTTAATAATTGATGTACTTCATCTCAAACCCTACCATTAAAGCATCTTTTAGATTTAATAATTATTTACTAAAGGTTAAAGGATTTGACAAAGTTGTCAAGGATGGAATGTTAAAAGTAGTTAAGAGGTGTAAAGCCTAGAAACTTATGAATTAGCCAAAAGTTACTAAGAAAGAGATTAAGAATCTCTATAAGAATATTGGTCCAAACAGTGAGGATGTAAAGTAGTCTCTCAAATGAGCACAAAGTGATTGTTATAAGGATTCTTTTAATCAAAATTTGGGGAATGAAGAGCTCTAAGCTTTGAACTTCTATAATTAGACATTACATATCCATAACTCCTTGCTAAAGCATAAAGCTAAGATACAATGGTTAAAGAAAAGGGACAAAAACACTAATTTCAGGAATTGAAATAAAATATACTATTTGGTAAACAAAAGATGGGAACTTATGTAGGGATCAATCTAAAATAAGATCAATTGCATTCAACTACTGCAAGTCATTGCTTGGATAAACCTCCCCTTATGACTCTTTTGTAAATAAGTTGAGATCCTTTATAAGCTCCATATTGGACCAGGAAGTTATCTTACTAAATTACCACTTAATACATCAAATTAGCATTGTTTAGCCTTAATCCAAAGAAATCAAATGGACTATACAATTCCAATGCTTCATGCTGACAAAGCACATAGGATTTCACTAGATGCTTGGCGATTCAAGAATTCTTCAGGAGCAAGAAAATACTTAGAGAAGTTAACAAAACTTATGTATGCCTTATCCTTAAGAAGGGGAATCCCAACTTACTGCAATACTTTCTTCCAATCTCTTATTACAATATAGTTAATAAAGTAATTTCCAATATTTAAACCTCAATACTAAAGCTTGCCTTAAAGCCTCTTATAAACATTTGTCATGGTACTTCCATTAATGGGAGAACTATAGGCAATAATATTATACTTGTTCAGGGACTGTTTAAAGATTACAATACCAAATCCCATATTAGGGTTTTCAATAAAAGAATGATTTCTTCAAAGCCATTAATATGTTGGATTAGAAGTTCATCTTCTACAACCTACACGATTTTGGATTTTCGAAGCTCTTTATTAAGTGGATTTGGGATTGCTTAACCTCAACTTCCTTTAGTATTTTAGTTACTGGTGAATCCACTACAATTTTCGATAGAGTAAAAATATTAAGTTAGGGGGATCCCTTGTCCCCATATCTTTTTACTTTAGCTATTGAAGTTCTTACCATGATGATAACTTGTAATATAGAGGTTAGTGGTTTATTTAAGTATCATTACAAAAGCAAACAACTTAAAATTTTTAACTTGTTTTTTTTATGACCTAATGCTCTTTTGTGGTGCTAATCTTTACTCCCTTCAATTGCTAGTGAACTCTATTAGCTCCTTCTCTAAGATGTTTGAGTTAAGAATAAATACAAAGAAGAGCTTATTATATATTTAAGAATGTGTGCCAAATGTAGATTCCCTAAGCTTTATTTCAGGCTTTTAGTTCTAGATTGCCCCTTTTAAATATTAAGGTGTTCTTATAACAACAAAGAAACTGGGATATGCATATCTTCTCCTCTTTTTGTAAGCTATTAAAAGTAGAATTGCCTGTTGGTAGAATTGGTTGTTTTCAATTATTAGCAAGCTTCAACTTGTTGCTTCAATTCTATCAAATATTCATATATGTTGGAGCTCTCACCTATTCCTTCCTAGAAGACTAATTAAAGAAGTAGATAAGTTGATCAAAAACTACTCATGTATAGGGGAAGTGGATAATTCCAAAGGTGTAAAGTCCAAGTGGCTAGAGCTATGTTTTCCTAAATAGGATGGAGGGTTGGGATTGGTAGTGCTACTTATCTAAAACAATATAGAGGCTCAATGTTGGACCCCGAACTTTGATTGGACGTCAGAATTATTAAATGAGGAATTAGTGATGTTAATTGTTTTATTTGGGTAATGTGGATTGGAGAAATTTCAATGATATTTGAGGTTAATGTATGAAATAAGTGTTTTAAGTATGCATGTAGTGTGGGTAACATCTTTATAATTGAAAAAGTGAGCTTGTTCAGTTACT
>JANZLH020000160.1:305297-319038 GCA_026770325.2 Erythroxylum fimbriatum | reverse complement strand
AAACTAATTCCCTCTTCCTCCTTTCTCTGCTCTCCTCCCTTCTTCTTCTTCCTTTCCCTTCTCTGCTATACTCTGTTCTCGGTGACGGTTCCACCATTTGGTGCTTTCATTGAGAGATTCCTCCAAGGATGGCCGAGGAGACCACTACCCGTTATAAAGCTCTAGAAGAAACAATAAATAACCTAGCCAAGGATTTTCGAGAGATGCAAACTACTGTCCAACAACATTCCACGACCATGCAACAACAATCTGAAGAAATCTTGCGAAACAGTAACACCAATGATTGGATCCAAAAAACATTGGAGTCCATGTGTCAATCTTTGGCACGACTAGAGAAACAACCATTGGGGATCAACTCCTCGACACCGTCAGTTTCTGCCCCTAGTTCATCCTCACAACCAGCCTTGTTACCTACTCCAATCACACCAAGTTTACCGCATAACTCTTTGCAGCCTCATGCAACGTCTTGGGATGTTCAAGAGCAACACCCACGCACATCGACACGTCTTCCAAAATTGGAGATTCCAATATTTGCTGGCGATGATGTTGCTGAATGGAATTTTCAAATCCAACATTTCTTTGATTATCATCGAACACCAGAGGACCAGAAACTCACTATTGCATCTTTCTATATGGCAGGCCAAGCTTTACAGTGGTATAAATGGCTTTTAACAACAAATCAGGCACTTAACTGGAATGATTTGATGTGACAATTAGAGGTTCGTTTTGGACCTTCCCCATTTATTAATCATGAGGCTCTGTTGTTCAAACTGTCACAGGTGACTTCGGTCGGCGCTTATATGCAAGAGTTTGCGTCCTTGTCCAACAAAATCACTGGACTCAGTGCTACCAGCTTACTAAACTGTTTTATCTCGAGTTTGAAGGACGAGATAAAAAAAAGAACTTTATATTCTGAAGCCACATGATCTCTTAGAGGCTATTAGGATGGCACGGATGATCGAAGATAAACTCTCTGTCAATAGATTTTCCTCCTCGCCTCGCACACATTTTCCTGCTACATCGTCGTCAGTTCACAAAGCTGTCCCACCCTGACCATATCCTACACTACCAGCTCCACAAACCACTAAACCATACCCACCGAAAATACCAGTTAAACGTTTAACAATAGCAGAGATGGAAGCTTGCCGTGCCAAAGGACTTTGTTTCAATTGTGATGAGAAATTTTTTGTTGGCCATCGTTGTCAACGCACACAATTCCATTGTTTAATTGCTGATGAACAGGTTGATAGCTCTGATTTGGATGATATCGATACTACACCTGTTAATACCACTGGTCCAGATGCAGCTCTTCCAGATGAGGATTCACTCCCGACAATATCCCTACACGCATTCGAGGGACATTTTGTTCCTACTACACTGCGTCTCCAAGGCACTATCTATGGTCGTTCTGTCCTTATTTTGGTCGATGGTGGATCGACTCATAATTTTATGCAGGAGAGGGTTGCCCAATACTTGAAACTTCCCATTCAACGTTCTCAGTATATGAACGTTACTGTTGGCAATGGTGATAACTTGTCATGTTCAGGGCTCTGTACTCAGATACCAGTCGAAGTCGATGCTTATTGCTTTATTATTGATTTCTATTTACTGTCACTGTATGGTGCAGACCTTGTCTTAGGAGTGCAATGGCTTGCTGCGGTGGGGCCTGTCCTCTTTGATTATACTAATCTCTGGATGCGATTGGAACAAGGTGGACAGCAGCTGACTTTATATGGTATCAAACCTACTGCACTGACGTCCATGACATTGGGGCAAGTTCAACGATATCATCGTACTCATTCCATTTCCACTTATTATCATTTA
Organism: Erythroxylum fimbriatum; assembly: GCA_026770325.2. Classification (NCBI taxonomy): domain Eukaryota; kingdom Viridiplantae; phylum Streptophyta; class Magnoliopsida; order Malpighiales; family Erythroxylaceae; genus Erythroxylum; species Erythroxylum fimbriatum. Next base: position 317,214 of record JANZLH020000160.1, on the reverse strand, counting down.
CTGGTCAACTTCACACTCGAAGCTACAGAGGCTCATATGGGAGAAGACTTATCTCCTGTGTTTCGTTCGCAACTACACACTCTGCTACAAGACTATTCTACTATTTTCTCTACACCATCCGGCCTACCACCTTTTCGTAACGTTGAACACCGCATTCCATTACAGCCAGGCGTTGCTCCAGTAAATGTACGCCCGTATAGATACCCTCATTTTCAAAAGTCTGAGATTGAAAGGCTTGTGCGAGAAATGCTCACTGATGGCATTATCCAACCAAGCAACAGCCCTTACTTGTCTCCTGTCCTGTTAGTAAAAAAAAGATGGCACCTGGAGGTTTTGTGTCGATTACCGTGCTTTGAATGCTATAACAGTGCGTGATCGGTATCCTATTCCTACTGCTGAGGAGCTCTTTGATGAACTAAATGGTGCTACAATCTTTTCTAAGCTGGACTTACGCACAGGTTACCATCAGTTGCGTTTACATCAAGAGGATCTTCATAAAACAGCTTTTAGAACTCATGATAGGCATTATGAGTTTCTTGTTTTACCCTTTGGTCTAACTAACGATCCATCAGCTTTCCAATCTGAGATGAACGAACTCTTTCGCACTGTCTTGAGGAAATTTGTCCTGGTTTTTTTTATGACATATTAATTTATAGTGCAATAGATGCCCTCCATTTACAACACTTAGCTTATGTCTTCCAGCTCCTGCAACAACAACAATTCTATATCAAAATGAGTAAGTGCAACTTCGCCTACTCTTCCTTGATTTATCTAGGCCATATTATTTCGTCCAAAGGCGTTTCAGTTGATGAAAGTAAGATTGATGCTATTCAAGAGTGGCCTTCCCCTGCAACTGTGAAGAAATTGAGAGGATTTCTAGGTCTCACTGGTTACTATAGGAAATTTGTCAAACATTATGCTTCATTGGCTTCTCCTCTCACAAAACTATTACGCAAAGAAGCTTTCCTTTGGGATACTGAAGCAGAGCAAGCTTTTGCAACTCTAAAGCATGCCTTAATGTCCACTCCAATCTTGGCACTCCCCAATTTTTCCAAGAAATTTACGGTTCAAACAGATGCCTCTGGAACAGGTGTTGGGGCAATCCTTACTCAAGAAAATCAACCTGTTGCTTATTATAGCAAACAGCTACCGCCACACATGCTTAAAACCTCAGCATATGTACGTGAAATGTATGCAATAACCATGGCTGTTAAACGCTGGAGACAATACCTTTTAGGTACTCATTTTACTATTCAAACTAACCATCAACCCTTAAAAAGCCTCATGATGCAGATTATTCAAACTCCTGAATAGCAACACTGGCTTTCCAAATTGCTTGGTTATGACTTTGACATTGTTTATAAACCTGGTTGTGAAAATGGGCCAGCTGATGCCCTTTCACGTGTGCATGAAGGTGAGCTGAAGACCATGCAACTGTCTAGGCCTATCCAAGGTCTATTGGCAGCACTACGGAGATTTATTACTACTCATCCTCCATCTATAGAGTTACTGGAAGCCATCGAACAAAAGCCTGGGGAGTATGTTCATTACAAATCTCAGGATGGTCTTATTCTGTTTAAAGATCGCATTTATGTACCTACTGAATCTGCCTTACAAGAATTAATTTTGCGAGAATATCATGATTCTGTGGTTGGTGGACACGCAGGGATCAAACGAACGGTGGCCAGAATCTCCTCTTCTTTTTATTGGCCACACTTACGACGTGATGCTGAACATTATGTTCAGGAGTGCACCATTTGTCAGCAAGTAAAAAGCCTCAACAGAGCACCTTTCGGTCTACTTCAACCACTGCAGATTCCACAACAGATTTGGGAATCTATTTCAATGAACTTTGTGACACACTTGCCTCCATCCCAAGGCAAAACTGTGGTGTTCGTGGTTGTCGACCGCCTGTCCAAATATGCTCATTTCATTGCGTTACCTACAAGCTTTACAGCCCCAATTTTAGCCGAGGTTTTTGTTAAAGAAATTTGCAGGCTCCACGGGTTTCATAAAGATATAGTTTCTAACAGAGACCCGATTTTTATGATTGCATTTTGGAGGGAACTGTTTAAACTTCAGGGTACTCACATGTCCACCAGCTCAGCCTATCATCCTCAGTCCGACGACCAAACTGAGGTCGTAAATAGATGTCTCCAAGACTATCTTCGCTGCTTTGTGATTGATAATCCGAAGACCTGGCTTAAATTCCTTCCTTGGGCTGAATACCATTACAACACCTCCTTGGCTACCATTACAACACCTCCTTGCATTCAGCCATCAAAATGACGCCCTTTGAAGTTGTTTATGGGCGCCCTCCTCCTCAACTCCATCATTATCTACAGGGCACATCAGAGATTGATACCGTAGATTCCATGCTCTCTGTGCGTTCCAAGGTTCTTCCCCAGTTAGTGGCAAACCTCACCCGTGCACAAAATCGCATGAAGCAGCAATATGATAAAAAAAGGGTGGACAAACAATTTATGCCAGGTGATTGGGTGTTTGTTAAGCTACAACCCTACCGACAACGGACAGTTATGGGTAATCGTTTTAATAAACTCGCTAAACGTTTTTATGGACCATTTGAAATTGCTGAATGTGTGGGTCCTGTCGCTTACAAACTCAATCTGCCTTCTACCGCTCATATTCACGATGTATTTCATGTTTCGTTACTGAAAGAATGCCGGGGAGATCCCACGCAGCACCAGCTTCCGTTACCTGAAAATTATATTGAAGGCTATCCATTATTAGTTCCTCTTACAATCTTGGGCCACCAGCAGATTCTTCACGGCAACCAATTGATCTCACAGGCTTTAGTTCACTAGAAAGGCCAAAGTCCAAATTATGCTACATGGGAAGATTACGAGGAACTGAAGCTGGAATATCCGAACTTCATCATTGAGGACAAGGATGTTTTCGTGGATGGAAGTAATGTTGCAGCCCATTCCAGTGCTACCCCAGTCCAACCAGTGGAGAAGATGATCCCGAGCCCAAAACGCAAGCACAGCCAGCGCGCAACGTTTAAACCAGCCAAGCTTGCTGATTACATAGAATAAAGTTGGGTGGTATATAAGACAAAAGTAGTTATGAACCTAGAATATTCTACAGCTGTGTAACCATCTCTACTACCTACGTACTCAGAATTACTCGATAGCTGCTGTAACTAACTCGGGTATTAAATGAATAGCGTGCTAGTACGAAGGCATGCATGAATTAAACTAATTCCCTCTTCCTCCTTTCTCTGCTCTCCTCCCTTCTTCTTCTTCCTTTCCCTTCTCTGCTATACTCTGTTATACTCTGTTCTCGGTGACGGTTCCACCAGTTTCAGCCTGAAATCCAAAAAAATTTAAAATTAGGTTGCTTTAATTTTTTTAATTTATAATATTTAAATTTTTCATTTTTAATAGAATCTAAATGCTTAAATTTAAATCTAAATAGTAAAGTCATGAATGTGATTGCCAATTTTAAATGTTCAAAGAATAAAGGAGGAAGAAGAGAGAAAAAAAACTTGATTGATATCTTATTTAAATGTTATAGATGAGTTATGATAAAATATAAATTTAATAATTTTTATTTGAAACTAAATTAAATTTATCTTTACCTATTTAAGATATAAATCTAGTTTTTTTAATGTGTATAAGATATAAATCTAGTTTTTTTTAAATGGGCTAATACATAATTTTTATTATTAGTTTACATATAATAAAAATCAATATTATTATTCATAAATATCTTGATATATGTATGTATAGATCAATCTCTATAACATGTATAATTAAGTAACTTTTGTATCTGGTTCAGCCGAATTTTGCAAGGCTGGAATATCGCTGTTTTGATCCATGATCTTGTGGAGCTTCGCCTATAGAAAACCTGCAAGACAAACAAAGACTCTCCGGGGATTGTTTCCCGGAAGGCCCCCGATGCTTAAGTCAGTCTTTTGGAGAGTTTTAGGTTTTGGAGAACAAAGAAACAACTAGGGTTTTCAGTTCGTACCTCTATCGTGGTTGAACATTACCTTATATACGCGATAGGTTGCCATTAGGTTTAGGTCTCTACGTGACTCATCGTGTTTGCATGGGAAACGATCTCCCGTTATCAGGCCGTCTGTGCCTGGGCTTAGAAGTGGGCCTCCTTAGGCCGGGCCTCATTAGGCCAACCCGACCACATACTATATTTTTGTTCACTCTGTGTATTTGTCCTTTTTTTTTTCTTTGAGAGAGAAGATGAGGAAGGCAAAGCATCTCTTGCGATTCCTGGTCCTGATCCTTGCTTTGCTGTTTCTGCAGGTGAACAAGTTTGTACTGTCATATTTAGCTGCAAGTTACAAACTTTGGTTACATTTTTAGCCTCCTGAACTTGATGTTAATTGTTATAGCTATTAAGTTCGATTGTTCCATGCCTTGCAGAGTCAAGAACTCGTGGAGAAATTCCTGACCTGAAAGTAAGCTCCCTCATATCCTATTACAATGGCGTGGGAGATTCGAGTTAAACCAAACTTGTATTACTAAAAAATGTGGGATGCGGCTCACATCTTTTTATAGGCCACAAATGATTAGGATTTACATGACTTGAACTACACAACTAGACTTTATATTTCTTGTTGTCACTTAAATGTTATGTATCGAATGTGTGAACAGGCAAAAGCTGGAAAGTGGTGCATTGCCAAACCATCAACAGGAGGTAATGTACGGCTTAACCAGAACATAGACTATAGCTGCCAACAGAAAGGAGTGGGGGGGAAGTTGCTTCCTTCCAAACACTGCGATTTCACATGCCTCCTATGTCATGAATCTTTACTGCAAGGCTGCAGGGAAACACTCGAGGAAGTGCCATTTCAGTGGTACTGGGATGATTATTAGTCAGGACCCATGCAAGTACTGAGAGGTCAATTTCCTTTTAGGCTTGCCTTTTAGACATGGCCATCTCCACTTTCAAAGTGCCTGGATTTAATTATAACTTCTTGCAGCTTATGGGGCCTGTCACTATCCAATGTAATGAATGGCAGAATTGAGATGAAGAGAGAGAAGAAATTTGTTGCTCTGTTACGTATAGAAGTAAAGCTTCCTTTTCTTTTCGAGTTCGGCAAATGGTTATGACAGTGGACCATAATATCCTTAAACTGATGTCATTACGCTTTCCAGTGAAATGCTACTTCATTGCATCTTTATTTCATTAAGGCCACCACAATTTCCTTTTGTTAAATAGTTTTTTACATACGAGATAAAGTATATTTGCAAAGACCCCAATCGTACAATTTTGCTCGCTGTTACAAAGCATCTCAAAACTTCCAGCATCATCAATTAGAAAAAAGGTAACTTGTCCATTTCCTTTCTCACAGCTGACACTGATAAGTGTAAATAAAACAAGAAAGGAGGAGATTTTGATGAAAAAAAAGAGATGGAAATTGAATAGGATATCTTGGGTTTTGGAGAATTGTTTAGGTTATATAGAGCAGCGGAAACAAAACAAGCCATATGAAATTATTGTTCAACTACCAATAAAACACGCATAAGCAGCAATAATAGAATCGAATGGACCACTTTGTTATGTCTTAAGCTTGAGGCTTCTCCCACTTGAGGGGCTTAACAACCTCCCAGGTGAAGTCTGGGTCGTCTCTTCCAAAGTGGCCGTACGCAGCTGTCTTCAAAAACCTTGTATTACCACCCCTCTTGAGATCAAGGTTGATGGTGATCATTCCAGGCCTGAAGTCAAAGTTCTCCTTCACGATCTTGAGAATTTCCTTGTCTGGAATCTTTCCCGTTCCATATGAGTCCACAAAGACAGACAATGGCTCGGGGACACCAATGGCGTAGGAAACCTGTACTAGGCACCTGCGAGCAAGACCATTTGCTACAATGCTCTTGGCAGCTTGTCTAACAATATAGGCACCACTTCTATCCACCTTGGTTGGATCCTTTCCAGAGAAAGCACCTCCACCATGGGCTCCCCAGCCACCATATGTGTCGATGATGATCTTGCGGCCTGTGAGACCAGCATCACCATGAGGGCCACCAATGACAAAACGCCCTGATGGGTTAAGGTGGAAGATGGTCTTCTCATCAAGGTACTTTTCAGGAATAACAGGCTTGATCACATGCTCCTTGAGGTCAGCGGCAATTTCGTCATTTGTGACAGTCTCATCATGCTGAGTGGAGATGAGGACAGTGTGAACGCGGACTGGAACCATGGCACCATTGTCGTTGTAGTACTCAACTGTAACCTGAGTCTTGCCATCAGGTCTTAGCCAAGGGCAGGTTCCATTCTTCCTGACCTCAGTGAGACGAGCCCCAAGCTTGGTAGCGAGGACATGGCTCAAAGGCATGTATTCAGGTGTCTCATCAGTGGCATAACCAAACATATGACCCTGGTCGCCAGCTCCAATCTCTTCTGGGCGTTTAGTGAAGTGACCATGGACACCCTGGGCGATATCAGGACTCTGTTGTTCAATGTTTACAAGGACCTTGCAATTGTCCGCATCAAGACCAACATCATCAGATACAAAACCAATGTTACGGCATGTGTCACGAACTATCTTCTCGTATTCAACCTTGGCTTTGGTTGTAATCTCTCCAAAGACCATGACCATGTTGGTCTTGGTGCATGTCTCACATGCAACCTTGCTGTCAGGGTCCTGCTCAAGGCAAGCATCGAGTACAGCATCTGAGATCTGATCGCAGAGTTTGTCGGGGTGACCCTCATTGACTGATTCAGAGGTGAATAGAAAGGTCTCCATTTTGGTTAATCTGCACATTATAGAAGCAACGCAGGCATTTTCATACACCAAACTCGTAATACTAATTTTGATGAGACAGGCAGGTTAAAAGCCGAAGGATTTCTAAAGCAGATAGACTGATAAAAAGGAAAAAAGAAATATGCTCAGCATTGACGTGATATTCTTTAAGCATTAAACTTTAAGCACAGTTCACAAAAGCCAAGAATCTGAGCTCTAAGAATATGCCTTAATGATTTATCAAAGTCTCTACTGGAAACAGCAAGTAACAGGAAAAAAAAAAAAGAAAAGTGTCGCTATATTCCTCTAGCATCCAAATGGGATAAGAATCTAAAACCCAAAAACTTCATATCTCCCTCTACTGAACTCATCCAAGTGAAATGTCAGGTCCTACACGAAGGAAATGCATTTGCAAATCATATCACAAAAGTATCTCCATTTTTGTACATCTCCCACAGTTCTTTATTCTAAATGATAAATAAATACATGGTCTCACTAGAATGCAACTTTTAATTTTTGTTCATACTCTGCACCGGATAAAGCAATTGATTTCAAATCTGGTAGTTAATAAATATAAAAGTGATCACCAGATCTAGACCACAGACGCTTAATTGCTAAGCAAATATTACCACTCCAATCAAAGGGATGAAAATTGTTACCAAACACAAAAGGCAGTTTTTGGCTACCAAACTAAACATATCCCAACTCTGAAGTTTTATTACCCATCACATTTGCTTCAAATCTACTGAAAAGATAATATAGACGAGAAAACGAGAAAACAATCGCGTAATCGAAAACAACATTGTGAAAGCCATAAACCAAGTACAGACATGTATTTCAAAATCTAAAACTTCCAGATCCGTTGATCCTTCATACAGAGCAAAGAGCTCGAAACTCACATAAGCCTCAACAAGCCAAAAACTTAATAACCCAACACTAAAAGGCCACACAGACACCAGATCTGAGAGCAACTGCGCGGAATTACTAAACAACATTCATACCATTTGCTAGACCCACAAACAAAATAACTAGAAGATAGTATTGGAACCAGAAAGACCCGAAAATTTTCGCCAGTAAACATGAAGACTCAAATTTTTAACATGCATCAATGAGACTCCTGAGTCCTGACGCCTAGTGTGAGGATGGAAGGGAAAAGGCTAGGGAGAATGATGTGTGTACCTTCGGACTATGGTCTCCGTACAGATCTAGAGCTGCGTGTAGGTTGTTTAAGCTCTTGCCAGACCCCAAAACAAGCGGTACTACAATGAAGGCGACGATTCTGCCTATTAACTGGCTCTATTTATAGACTTAAAAGATTGGGATATTCTTGTCTTTTAAGTACATCTATGCCCAAATGGCGTTAATTGTATAGCCGACAAAATATAGCCGTTGGATGAGATAAATTTAAGAGGATAGGATTTGCTTGGGTTGGTGAGAACAGGGAGAGAAATCCCAGCTTTGAAAAGTGATGGCTTATCTGATGCGTGATTTAGGTAACGAGTATTGTTTTATTAACTGGGGAAGAATAGGCACTCACTCACCAACCCGAGTTTAGGTAAATCGGCTTTAAGATGGTTGGGTTTCAGTGGACTATGGTGATTGAGAATGAGTTATCCACGAGGATGATTCTAAATCAGGTAGCTTGTTTCACATTTGCAGGCTGTCCTACTTCTCTCTCTTCTTTTTATAATAGCAAATCTCTTTTTTTATGAATGAGTCAGAAAAGTCCATTGAAAGATACAAGCACTTGAGCAAGCTTACCAAACCCCTCAGCGAAAAGCTGCAGTGGAATTCAATGACTTTGCTTACGTCATAAATGACAATGTGCCTTGGGGTTGGGGAAATCAATGTGAGTCAAGAGACGCGCATACTACGTTTATGTCATAAATGGCAATTCATACTACGTTGAGTCTAACTAACCGAAGAAGAAGAAGGTAATAATACTAACAATAATAATAATAATATCATCGCTTTCTAGCTACTAGGTAGGGTGTGACATTCAGAATTCAATCGTCAAAGATGTGTTGCTTAAATAATGCATAATTTGGGGATTTGGGTTGGCGAGCCTTCAACAACTTGAAGAGTCCAGGCAGGACATGGTTCCTAGTCAATGCCAAACATCCCCTCCTCTCTCTTGTTCTTTTAACGTTTGATTGGAGAAACAACCGCGGTTGGTCACCAACCCCTCCAATCAATGTCCAACGTCAGCTGTACATCAATTAACTCGGGGAAGCAAAGACAGAACAGTTTTTAGTTGGATTTTTTATTTTACTGCGTCCTTTGAAGGTTTAAACGCCGCCTGGAGTGACGTGGCAGCCACTAGAAAATGGGGGCAGTTGGGATTTGTTAGGGGCTGAGATAAGTGCGGTTCCAACTTCCAAACCCATTTTTATAAAAAAAAAAATGAAAAACACAAACTTTTTCCCAAAAGCTTGGGCCAACAGGCACGTGTCCGTACTCTGAATTGGAACGAGGTGGGTAGATCTGGACCAAGAAATTATCCAATAACTAATTACTGCTGAGTTGGTACCTTTTAATCTTAACAAGTCTCAACCACCCTAACTTCGTTCCTTTTTTTCTTTTATTTTAAATTTCTCGGACTACCCTGCTCAGAGGGCACACGTGGAATACATCACAAAAATATGTGACATTATTTACACCAATCAATTAAAAAAGGCTGTTCTTGCTGTGACTTATAAGCTTGTGAAATTTTTTACCGATAAGCCTCACTAAAGCTATATCACATATTTCCACCTTAAATATTAGTCAAAATGATTGATAAAAACTATCATTTATAGGAGATCAAACATAAATAAAGATTGACTATAGTATAAATTCTAGGTCTACTAGTTGAGATATAAGCTCTTTTTCTTCAACGGGTATCAACTCTTAAGGCATGCCTTTTAGGAATTTACACTCTTCAATATTTTCCCGTCTAACAACGACTTTAAACAAAATCTATATTCTAACACTTTTGATAAACAAGATTCTCGTGAAAGAGCATACTTGTCTTTCTATTCTCATTTTACTTTAGTTGATTTGTGTATTATGTAATAGAATGATAATATTAGTATTTTCTTGATTTAATAATTATACATCTTAAAAAATAACAATTAAAGAGTTCAACTTAATTATTTTCATTGAATTAGGCTGAATTTAATACCATGTTAAATTTTGTAAACCTCTACCTCGGGATAGTATTGGTTCATATATACCAAAAGGATTGAGTAAAACTACAAGCAAATTAAGTTCTATAAAAGTGAAATCTTTTAAGTAGAAAAATATTCAAGTAAAGGGAACAGTTTGTTGGAATGAGCTATCAAGGAGATTTGCTTCGTCAATAGGCTTCTTGATTGAAATGATTGATTTGTTTCCAAAAATAAGTTGACTACCCTAATGGATATATATATATGTACTTTGTAACCAAAAGATATATTAAAAGGAAAACATTTGTGGACGTAGGCAAAAAGAGATGCCGAACCACGTTAACTCTGTATTATTTTTTCTCTTGTTTTCCTTCTACCTTTGATTGACGTTTGACATGGTATCAGAGCAGGAGTTTTAGGACCTAGCTTTGTGAGATAAAACACGTGAGGGAAGATGAGTGACCAAACCCCTTCGACTTTTAGTTCATCCAATGACCCAACTCTTACAGATCTGACAAAGAGTCTTTCTCAAGTTTTGGACGTTGATCGCACCGACCAGCGTACGGCTAGACGACAACAACTATGGATTGTGGTCTCAAATCATCGAGATGTACATTGCTGGGAAGGATAAACTCGGGTAAATTAATGGAGATGTTCCACCACCGCAAGAATTCGATCCAACCTTCAGGAGATGGAGGATTAAGAATGCTATCGTTAAAGGTTGGTTAATTAACTCTATGGAACCAAAATTGATTAGCAATTATATTAGATATCCTGCTGCAAAGGTTGTGTGGGATGCAATTGCTATCACATATTTCGATGGGTCAGATACCTCTCAAGTTTATGACTTGAGACGAAAAGTGATGAGATTGAAACAAGGGGGTGTCCATTGAGGCCTATTATAATAGTCTGCAAGGGCTTTGGAGAGATAGATTTTCAAAGACCAAACCCGATGCAATGCAATGTAGACATACAGAAATATAATTCTATGTTGCAGGAGGATCGTGTTTATACTTTTTTGGAAGGCTTAGGTGATAGATTGGATAAAATACGTGGAGATGTTCTCCAAGTGCAACCTTTTCCCACTGTTGAATAGGCTTATGCATGGTGAGAAAGGAAGAATTGCGACAAACAGTGATGTTAACGAAGAATGATGAGACTGGTTTGAGTGGAGCAGCTATGGTGACTAAGGGAAAGACGTGGTCTCAAACAACTAGTTTACCACAGTTGGGAAAGAAGCTTGAGAACCAATAGAAGAATAAAGAACGAGGAACATGCACACATTGTGGAGGGGGGAAACACATAAGGGAGACATGCTTTAAATTACATGGCTATCCTGATTGGTGGGATGAATTACAGGTAAAGAAGAAGCGAGGATGTAGCGCCCTCTTACTTTAGGATACATACCGGGATGCCCAGAGGTCATTCCAGTACATATCCTATGATAATGGTGCGCTACAATTAATCATTACATTCACTTAACATGACATCATATTTTTATTCACTTATAAAGCATCATAAGAAAAATCACAATATTTTAAAAACTAACTTTTTCCTCATTTCGTTTCATAAAAACCAAAGGTCTACAATACGTCCTTCAACATTCCTTACATGAACATCATCATAGCCTAATAACAAAGAGCTATATGAAAGAGGAAACATATAAAATCTATCTAATCTGTCCAAAACCCAGCTGACCGACCTTTGAGCCATGACTTCTCTTCCCAAATCACAAGTCTACACTGCTTGTCGCGTCTCTCAGTAGCTAGAGTTATCTTTTGGTTTTGAAAAGTCAACGTTACAATTTTAGTGAGTTTTGCGAACTCAATGAGGTAACTATCATTGATGGTTCACTCAATTCATGCATCACATCAATACATGTAACAATTTATTCACATCTTTGCATAATTAATCACATAGCACATTCTCACTTAAGAATAGGCAATTTTTGCATTTCAATCAATGAAACATACTTATTAAAATGCATATGAAATGCTCATGTGACTCTTTTCAAATTTTCGTTGTTGTGATCGAGTGCCTA
>JANZLH020000160.1:203058-219847 GCA_026770325.2 Erythroxylum fimbriatum | reverse complement strand
ATTTAACCTAGGTCATGTTATCCCTAATGATTACGAATCATTAGTCGCTACACATGAATTTCAACACAACAATTACGAATTAAATTGAAATTCTAGCAATGAGATTGAAATTAACAATTCAATGAACGCATTAAAATTATCAATCAACAATACTCAATAGGTTCATACATAAATAACCGAATAATAACGAAAATCCGATTATCCATACAAAAACCAAATCAGTTAACATAGGATAACACAATTAATTTCTAATGAGAGAAAGAAATAACAAACTAATAAAAAATACTTAACCCGGGTCATCGGCGTCGATTTTACCTCCGAATCGGCGTCGGGATGTTTAGCCCTTCATAGGTGCTTTTCGATAAATAGCTTTAACCCCATTCCAATCCCTAGCAAAAAAATCCCCAAATTAAATGCTCACTATAGTATGCTCACTGTGTTCTAGCGTCACTATAGCACTACTGTTCCATCGATTTGACGAATTAATTTTTGCTCAACACCTTCTGCCGGCGCTTTTCTTCTTTGCTTCTGCACTACTCCACGCCTGCAGCTTCCACTGCGCCAGCACCAGCTCACCTGATGCAAGCCTCACCGAGCCGCAGTCTCCAAACCGCAGGGGTGACCCATCGCTTCTCTGCTTGCGCCCAGCTAAACGTCTCCTCCCCTCTGTGGCTTCTGTCTCTTGTTTTATTCTTTAAGCGCCGCCACTGTTCTCATTCATTTCGTGTCTCATGCTTCCCCTTCATTTTATTTAAAAACTCTCTCTTATTTGCATGTTGCTGGGACGCCTCCAGCTGTCCTCTACTTGTTTTGATGCTGATTAATGCATTGGTCCACGTCTTTGCCACTGTTGTGCATGATTGATTTGCTCCTGCTCATTTAATTTTCAATTTAATTGATTGCTTGTTTCTCCGTAGCTGCTTGATGCGCCCCTCACTGTCGCGTTGTCTCCTAATTTAATTTACTCTCTTGTCCTTCACGCCTCTTCTATGTAGCTGATTTGCTCCTCATTTAATTTAAATTTACTCTCCACTTGCGCTGCTTGCCCTATGCGTGTCTCGCCTCTAGTTGTGCCACTTGATTTAATTTGTTGCCGTGGAAATCCCTCATTTTGTGTCAGTTACCTTGATTTCACGCCCTATGCTTGGTCCCTTGATAAGACAATTTAATTTTGGCTAATTGCTTTAAGCTTGTCTCTCAAAAATGCTGCGTTCTCAAGCCTCCAGTGTGCATCATTTTGCTGGCCTCCCCACTTGATAAATATTTGTGTTCTAATTTGCTTTATAATCTTGTCTCTTTTGTTTTAAAAATATAACATCATGGTCAACCTAGCAGTAAACACAAATTAACCGTCAGTTAAGCATTTTATATTAAAAATAGGATTGAAATCACATAAAAATACATAAGAAAATATATGATAATTCAATCCTATCATCTTACAATCTAGAGAAGAGGCTTTTAATGTAGATATGACAATGGGTAGATGGTGGTATGATTCAGGTATAAGATTTAATGCTTCCTAATCTTATTATTATCAACCTATGATAGATGTTAATGCCTCTTAGGGTTCAGGATACAAAGCTCTTTCAATTAATGACTAAAAAAGTAAACTTCAAAATAGCCCTGTTTATGATATTAAAATTTATTTGGATGAAATAAGAATGACTTAGGCTACTTTTGGGCGTTAGATCATGTCTGATGATTGGACAAATAGAAGACATGAGCCTATTATTATATTTTTGGTTTATTCTGCTAAGGACACAATGTTTTTGAAGTCTAGTAATGCATTTAGCCTTGTTAAAAATATTGATACTCTATTTGAAATATTTGATGAAGTTGTTAACGAAGTTAGGCTAGAAAATATTGTTCAGTTCATTAGTGGCAATGATTATGCTTATAAAGCAGCTAAAAGAAGATTGCAAAGCAAGTATAATTCTTGTGATTGGACTCCTTATGCTATACATTGCATTGACTTGATTTTATAAAATATAGGGGATGCCAGGTATTTTCCTGAGACTGTGCAGAAAGAAGCAAAGGTAATCAAATTCATCTATAATCGTGCATAGTTCTTGAATTTAATGATAAAGGATTTTACCAATGGTAGGAATTTATGTCGTCTAACTATTACATGATTTGCAACAAATTTCTTATCACTTCTGTGTTTTATTATGATGAATAAAGAGAGATAAATGCTTACAAGTGATAAGTGAGTTGTATCTCAGTATGCTGGGTCTAAATTGGAGGTTTCTAGAATTATACTTGAAGATAATGAATTTTGGTGCCAATATCAATTTGTCATCTGAGTCTGTGAGCCTTTGGTGAGGGTACTTTGTTTGGTTATAGTGATAAGAAGGCAACAATGAGTAATTTTTATAATACCATAGAAAGGGCAAATGAAGCAATCAAGGCCAATATGAAAAATATGCGTTCTTTGTACACACCTTATCTTGCAGTCATCAATGAGACATGGAAAAGATAACTTTAGTCTCTGTTATTTGCAACTGGGGCATTTTGAATCCTAGTGTTTGTTCCAAAGAGAGAACTTATGATGAAAAAAATGCAGCCAGGTAAGTTTTATACTTTTAATCCATTATTTACTTATTAATAATATATACTTTAATTTTAATTTAAAATGTAGATGAATGGTAGAGATTATTCGGTGACAGTACTCTAACATTGAGAAAATTTGCTATTAGGTTACTCAGTCAAACAACTTCTGTATCAGGTTGTGAACGTAATTAGGGTGTTTTTAACGTATTTATACAAAGAGACGAAATCGTTTGTAACATCAAAGACTTAATGACCTTGTTTAAGTTACTTATAATCTGAGAATGAAGAATATGTATTTTATAGTTTTTTTATTTCAATAATTTTAATTTTATTATTGACTTTATAATTTCTTTATTATGTATTTAGAGCGCTTAGTAAGAAGAGAACATATGATGAAATTGACATTGATTGTACTGAGCATACTAATTTTTGGATCAAATAAGAACCATCGCCTGATCGTGATTATAATGAACTTGAAAAGGCGATTTATAAAGAAAATGCATTTGTTACAACGAATGAATTAAGAACATATACTATGGTCAGTTCATATCTTATTTTGATCATATTTAAGTTAAAAGTATACTGTATTACAAGTTTACAATTGAGAATAATTTCACACATTACTAATTTGTAATTTATTTTAATGCACAGAAAGAAGAATATGCAAATACTTTACATGAAAGCGTAGTTTACGAATCTTTAAATAGCATTGAAAAATTTGGAGCTTTTGTCGATGATGAGACACGACCTCCTTCAGAAATACAAATTTGATTTTTATTGTTATTTTAAATTTTATATTAGACTTATATTTATTTATTATTAGTTCATTATACAATAATAGACATTGGTGTATTTTTTATTTCAATAAAATATTTTATTTTTACTTATTCTTATAAGTTTTACTTCTTATTTATTATATACTACCGGTTAAACCTTAAACCTTAAATCTTTCCTTCGACCAATTTAATGTCCGGTCCAGTTTTTAAAATATTGAATTAAGTAATAAACTAAATTTAACAAGTAAAGAACTAAGTATTAAAGTGAAAATTTCAATAGTACTTAACTTCGATTCAAGGAAAACATCTCATCCAATTGTATTTTCGATCATTGGTCTAAAAAGAATAATTTTCACAATTCAAGCAATTAATCTGGAACATATTAGGATACCTGTAATAAGTTTCAATTTTTCTTAAATTAATTGGTTCAAACCCATCATTTCAAAAAAACTTACGATAAATTGATTGGGTATGATAGTATTCCATATCAATTAAATGATAGCAACAAATTTAATGAAAAAGTGTAAATCCTAAATTAAATAATTAAGGCAGTTACAATTATTTAATTTAATTTTCTTGTTTTTTATACATTAAATATGCAAATTTGTAAATAACATATTTTCTACTTATGTCATTCATTCATGATAATTATGACTCATTGAATTCATAGATAGCTATAGAACAATTAACATTAAATTAATTTATCAGATCAACTAATATTAATTATTCATAAAATATAATAAAACAAATAAAAAATAAAAAATAAAAAATAGGTTTAAAACAAAGCCTCACAAGGCTACAACTAGAGTTTTGATTATCTTTGAAGATTTAGTCACTCATTGCTTTAGTTTCACTACAAAAAATTAAAAATAGAAGAAAAAATGAAAGATGAAGAGAAAATACAAAAAAAATGAAAGAGAATTATGGAGAAGGTGTGTGACATTTTTTTCTCCTCTTTTTCTTACACAAAAGCTAACTTCTTTTAATATTCAATATATCATCTTCTAAATAATCCAAATCCCTACATAAGAAAACTGGGATTAAGTCTCCTAATTGAACTAAAACTCTTGGAGTAAATTTGGCTTTAGGCGTGATCTCGCCTTATCTGCTGTAACAATTTATCATATTTTTCCAAATTTTGCGGTTTTAACAAATGATGTTCTAATTTGATTCAATCTCTACTTGTCGGCTGTCGCCTCTTAATGCAAAAAAAAAAGAGATTAATTTCACCGGTTAAGAATCAAAAATTAATTTAAAATTAAATAGATGAGTGTAATTAACATAATTAGATCGTATCTTATAAAGTGCACTTTGAACTTCAATACAATATTAGTAATTATATTAAAGTCATCACTTAAGTTAGAAAAAAAGGTTATGGACTTGCAAAATATGATGTTGATTAAATTCCACCTTTAATTTAAGACTGTGAGATGGGCTAAGCTCATGCCATCAATAGCTTCAAGACCCAGTTTCATAAACCAACCCAATTTGTAAGAAAACTTTATCAAAGTACCAAAAGAGATGGTTTTTGCAATTCCTATTATTACATAAATAGATAAAGGTCCTAAAGAAGAGTTTTAAGGGGATTTATTGACAAATTTACCCTTTATCTTGATAAAACAAAGCAAATATTGCTTCATAATTTTTTTATATTATTTAAATAAGATCTACTCAAGAAACCTATATCAAATAAGAAATGTGAATATGCTTATTTTTGGTAAATAATAGGTTGGTTTTGTCATTCCACAATTTGATACCATTTAAATAAGTTTTAAGATAAACTATTCTCTTTATTTTTAAATTAAATTGTAAATGTTAAAAATTATAATTTTATTTAAATTTATATATTATTATTAAACAAAAAGTCACGAAAATTTTGTAGTTTACTTAAATTTTCTATATACATATTTTTTTATAAAAGGTTTGATTTAATAAAATATATTTTTCAATTATATTGAATTGAAGAAGTCCGTGTTTTTAACTTATCCCTTCAATATTTACCTTATCGAGCCAACAAGACAGTGATTGGATGGTGGTTGGTGCTAGCGGACCCACTTTCTTAAGGAAAATCATGTGGGAAGCTGGAGGTTCGGCTTTCTAGTCCCCGAGTCACCGAGTGAGCGAGTTTACTCCCCCACTTCACCACTTGTTCTAGTTGTTATTGTAAAACTAAAATGGTTTCAGCTGTTGCAATCC
Organism: Erythroxylum fimbriatum; assembly: GCA_026770325.2. Lineage (NCBI taxonomy): Eukaryota > Viridiplantae > Streptophyta > Magnoliopsida > Malpighiales > Erythroxylaceae > Erythroxylum > Erythroxylum fimbriatum. The sequence goes on along the minus strand of JANZLH020000160.1, from coordinate 214,325 downwards.
TGAATGATATGGTTCATGTCCACTCGTCCACCACAAACACTTATTTCGCCAAATTCTCACCACCGTCCTCCTCTCTCAAGCCTCTTTCTAATTCTACCCGCAAACTGTTGTTCCGGGTCCGTCGTTATGGACCCTCTAACCGGATCCCGATTCTCACTTCCTTCAAGCCCTTTTCGCCTCCTGTTATGGAGTGGCAGGATTGCACGTAAGTACATTGTGTCTTTTCACTTTTTGTCTGTTGGGTTTGTGAATATTTAGGAATGCCAATTAATCCGACATATATAGGGTAAAGATGGAGGTAAACGTGCCTGTTTCGGTGGCTTATGACCGTTACTCCGACCGCGAATCCATTCCTCGTTGGATGCCTTTCATTTCCTCTGTCAAGGTTTTATTTGTGCTCTTGTTTTGCCTAGGTTTGGTTAAACTGACATCATATATGTATTTTCTGAGCTACCCACATGCTTCAAACTCAGTATTTTAGTCTTGTATTTAACTTTTTAGCCATTTACCAATAGTGCATAGTCGTAATTATGGGGAATTTGATTTTTCATCATGGTTGATAGATACTGGAAGACAAGCCTGATCTCTCCCGATGGTCTCTCAGGTATAAAGCATTTGGTCGTGATATTCAATTCTCTTGGCTTGCCAGAAATATGCAGGTAATGCTTGTTCTTCGTGTCGTTAACCTTTTTCTTTCAATTGTTCTTTTAGAGTTCTATCACTTTTCTTTTTAGTTTCTCTATTCACATTCTTCCATGATTTCTTTCTTCCAGCCGATCCCAAATCAAAAAATTCATTGGAGGTCGCTAGAAGGTCTTCCAAACAGGTAATGTGCAAAGTTTGCAATTGGATTATAATTGGCTAATCACATTGTCGACATACAACATCATACGAATGGAGGAGTATTATTGTAAGGGCAATTACATCCTTTTTCACTTTAGTTCATAATTTTTAAAAAGTATCATATACCCTTAAGATTCTATTTTTATTTGACATCATTCTCTGTTAGGTTTGTAGTGGAAAATAAGCAAACAATATCATATGGCTTGATAGGTGTTACGCCATGTTTGTGCCACGTAAGTAACACGCAACAACAACCGAAGTCGTGTGTTACTTGGCACTATTATATAACTCCTAACTAAGCCACATGATATCATATTTCCATTCTTTGTTAGGTTTTCTAATAGAGAATGTTATTAGAGATACAGGTGAAATAAAAATCAAACTTTAAGGGGTATATAGTAATTTTTAAAAATCAGGAATTATAGTGAAAAGGTCCAAATCATAAGAGGATCCGGTTTAGTTAGCCTTGTTTTAACTATGAGGTTTAACTTTCCAAATATGTCGGCATTCTGGATCACCACTGAGCATAGATGGTTTATTTAGTTGCTCAAATTAGTTGCACTGTAGTGTAAATTGTGACTTTAAGATATGTAGTCTTTCTGAAGTCTAGAGAAATCAATGAGCTGTGGTCAAACTGTGAAACCATCCACTTTCTGCTGTAGATGCTTATGGTCTTCAGTTACAATTTACAGCGAAGTAAAAACACCTCCATGGGTCCTCTAAGCAGAAGTATCCCCTTTATGGAAGGTTGAAGACCAATTGCACTAGGATAACTACAGAACTTTACCATGGTAGGAGATGGTTTATATAGTTGAATTCATTGTCCATATTTACACGCTTGAGTGCAACTTCTCCTTATATCTTGTTGTGAGATCCCATGTCTTTGGCCAAATTATAAAGTCAGGTAGGAAAGTGCGGTGACCACAGTTGGAATTAAACTTCTTGATTAGGATATAGTTTTGCTGTTTTTGGATCGTTCAATCTTTTGATATCCATATCTCTTGTGATTCAGTTCTTGAAAAAGTTAATGTTATATGGTAAGGTAGCATGTTAGTAGCTTCTGACTTATCTAATATGCTGTTCTGGTTGACTTGATTTAGATTAGAAATTTATTTGACCAATTTTTATATGGCAGAGGAGCTGTTCGATTCTATCCTAAAGGTCCTGAATCATGCATGGTAGAAGTGAGGCTCTTACACATTGTACTAAGTTTATTACTGCTATTATCCTCATTGAAGAAAACTCACAGTTAATGCATGTTGTTGTCCACTATTTAGTGTGTCACCTGATCCACAGAGCAGCTTATAGCTTTTCAGATAAGATTGACTACTTTTTGCCTTGAAGGACTTGCTAGGCTACCTTTTAGTTTATCTTAATTTTCTGGTTCTAATTTGACCAGTACTTTCAAATTAATATCATGATCTGGGCAAGAAGTAGAAAGTTTTTTTTATTTCTAATAGGGTTTGTGAGAAGGATGCGCAGGAAAAGTTAATATTTCATATGCTGGTCTATCTTTATTTTACTTTTCTCCTTCCAAAACAGCTTCTTTGTATGCTGGTTCAAGCTAACTTACAGCTATACAATTGTTTTTCTTAATGTCAGCTGACTGTTTCTTACGAGGTTCCACAACTCTTAGCCCCGGTTGCGTCAGTAAGGGTTTTTTCTCACTTCGTAGTTGATTACCTGATGAAGGAATCGTTAATCACTTTACTGAAGGTTATATTTCAATAGTTAACTTGATAGTAGAATGAACTGCTTACATTTTTCTAATAGGCACTGCAACCTTTTCTTGAGAGCTTATTGATACGTGGTCTGGAAAGATTTGCCAAATTTGCGAAAAGCTATTACACAAACTAATTTCTCTGCTATCATAGGGTAAGCATACCTTATTTTATTTCTTCCTGTGATGTCATTTCCATATACTTTACATTCATCAGACTTCTGTAAATTTCTTTCCAAGTTCTTCTTTTTATGATTCTCGGCCATAGTATTAAGAAAGATGGATTAATTTAGATTTCAGTCTCAGATAGGAATTAATCTGTTGTTACTACCAATTGTTGAAACCATTGCTTACTTGTCTATGCAGCACAGTCCATTCTTTATCTTTTTTAAGCCAACTCTTCATGTTCGCCATATTTAGCTTCAGTTTCATACTTCCATGTTATTTAGCTCCTCCAGTCTGCTAAATTTATTTCCTAAACCTTTGGTCCAAAATTGGATATGGAGGTTCCAGTCTCAGAACATGAGTAAATAGACTGACAACTAGTCTCTTATATTTGATGTTGTTTCGCCCATTAAGCTAACAAACCACTCGCACCTATATTTTGTTACATTTGCGAATTGTAGTGACTCTGAAGTCTGGTAAAGACTTTCTTGTTCATCAATGGAGTAGATTCACACGGATTTGCTGGAAATATGAAAAGCTTCAATAGTGAGGTTAACTTAATGATCTGGATGAATTATGCTTGTTCTCGGCAAAGTGCTTTGGGTCTTAGCTTTGATCTGTACAGATTTATGAAAAGAGCTTGAAGGAGGTGGCAGCCATTAAATGTTCCTATTACCTTCCGTCTCATATTAGTATCACATTTCTTTCACGTGCAATGAGGCCCTAACGTTTTATGCTTTACATTCACATTCATGTAACCAGTTTATTGCTCCTGTAATGGAGGTATATGACCTTGATATGGCTATTGCCTCTACGACATAGACCAGCTCGTCAATCTTGGCTTTAGCAACCATCAACATCCTAGAATAAGAAAAATAAGTATGATCAGGATCAAATGACAGAGAACAAATTATTAAGAACTTCAAATTATTTGTAATCCATAAAAAAAGAGCATAGAGAATGAAGGTTTTAGCCAGGGTGGTTAACAACCTTCCAAACATGAAAGCTTGGCCTGCCATAAGCAATGCTTTCCTATGTGAGTTCCAAGATCTACGAAAGTGTTCTCAACGTAAGCTGCCTGTGGAAAGCTAGCATCTTCAAAAAAATGGCCTGATCACGTTCTTCATAATATAACAGCTGCTCCAGGTCCTCAATGAGCATCCAATACCTGCAAGTCAAATCCGATATCTTAAAGCATAATCAGAAGAGATGACGAAGTATGATGATAATTGGGAGGCATTCAATAACAGATACACCGTAGAAAGCTAACCGTAGAGTTCAACATGGTTCTCCGCTACAACTCAAACTATTAATCCTTTACAAGGTTCTCCGATAGCACAAACAGAAGATTACCAGGAGGGACCGACCAAGGAAAAAGAAACAAATAAACAAAGAAAGAAGTATAGAGGAAGAAGCTGACCACATCTTCAACCTGATGAAGAGTAGCACTTTTAGCAAAGTATTGAGTATCCAATCCGTGGAAGCTCTGTTGATACAGAACCTCTGCTTCAGCTATTATATTTACATCACCATACGAAAACAACAGAAAACAAGTTTACAAATCCTACCTTCGAAAGTGTCTCGATTAACGGAGTAATGAAATAATAACACTTATCTCATATATGTTGGTTTACGCACTACAATTAATCGATTAATTATAGTTTGTTAACATAATTATTTAAAGACATACTTTGTCTTACTCATATTCAAATATATATAATGAAATTTGTGTGATAAATTTATATTACAAATGAAATTATGATGATATTATAATTATGAGATTCATATTGTATTTATCTACTATTTCTAAATTTTTCTTAGTCATTATTATATTAAGACTGGACACTAATAACGCTATAGCATACGTTATGTTTCTTCCTTATAAAGGAAATAGTTGATTTCATAAACTAAATGAACGTTTGGTTAACTTGAGAGAATGATAATAAGATTTATAATGAATATAGTGAGGAAAAGAAATGGATAAAATCATTATAATTATGATGGTTGGTTAGGATGAATGAATGATTACCATTGTCATTGATGGTGGTTGATTTGCTAAAAATCATGAGAAATAAAAATTTGTTACTTTTTACATCAAAATTTAAATATATTCTAATTAATTATATTTAATTTATGCACCCCAATTATGATGATTGAATGTTTAAAATCAAGTATATTGTGGTATTTCTTTTCCAATAATTCTTGAAGAAAAAAATGCTCCAACATTTTCTTGCATCAACATATCATCAGCCACATAATATCCTCAAAATACAGTTAATCATCCAAAATATTGTACACTTCATCGACATATCCATAATGTCCATCATTCCATTGCTATAGTAAAATCAAGTAACATAGTTGAACCTATTAATTGTATTCCTTTTCTCAAAATGTGCATAAAACAAAGGTAAAGAGCATTCGATTCCTTGTATTCAATCATGTCCACAAGAGAATCTAGAGTTTAATATAATTTTCATTCCTCCTGATGATGTAAAATATCACAGCTATACACTATACCTCAATCAAAAGCCTTCAAATATTGCAAAATAACTAGATTAACACTATAAGCTTTGTTTGCATCCCAACTATAAAATTCCCAACCAATACAAAATAACTTGGTTAGGCAACATCAATTGCATCCTAAGTTCATAATACTTACAAAAGTATTAATATGCTCCCTCGCATGATTCATGAACTAGAAGATGGATAAAGGAACCTAAGCACAAGGTAGCTCAATTGGTAGCCATTAGATATATCATGAATTATATGGAGTTATCTAAGTAATCAATACAGGATTCCTCACGTGAGTAGAGAGAATATTTCGTTATTTTCGATTGGTATTAATTTAAGAGATCTTGACCATGGTAGAATGATGCTTTAAAAATAATTTTCAAATGTTATTAATAGAACTAACTACCAATGATAGACAATTAATATGACTAGAGTTGAATAGAGTAGACATTAATTTTATTCTTATACTTAATCGAAACATTATATGATGAAAAGATTGAATTATCATGTATGAAAAGGTTAGTCAAAACTATTTTGACATTTTTAATATTTAGGTGATTATGGTGCATTACTAAACATCTATCTTGATATATGGTTATAAAAATATTTAATTAAAGAATTAAAGATAAATTAAGCAATAAAAAGGCCTTTTCGACTCTCTAATTATTTATTATATTCTCTTTAGTATAATTATATTCTCTCTTTTCGTTTGAAAAAAACCAGAGGTTATTTGTATTTTATAGTTAAATCTTTTTTAGTTAAACTTATCTAATCTTAAATACAATTTAAGGTTATGATTTATATCCATTACCAACATAGTTAGAAAAATAACAGGTCACGCACAAGTAACATTTGAAGAGAGAAAATGTAATTTAATCAAGTTAGACTTAATTGTAAAGTTTGAGAAATTTTAGAATCAAATATAAAATATTTGATAAAGAATGACCAATATTAGATATTAGATCTCATTTTAAACAATTAATATTTAACTAGAATTAATTTTATTTATAACTAAATTTTAATTGAAATTGTGATTATATTTCAATCAAATTACTAAAAGGTCTAAATTCTATTATATATAGGTGTAGGTTGTAAAAGAGCTAGCACTCATTGCTTATTCCTCTCTACACCACTGTAGAGTTTTTTCAACTTATTCCTGTGGATATTATCAAAGGCCAGACATAGTTGCATTTATAATGTTTGTGATGGACTAGTTTTATAAATGATTTGAGGAAAACAGTAAGAAAAGAATCAAACTACATAATAAGGTAAAATTTATGTTTATGTTTTATTGCATTTATGCATCAATCGTGTTATGGAATTCAAAGTAATATTGACTTTCAAAAATTCAAATAAATTGGTTTTGTATTTCTATTATTGTGTCTAGGATCATATCCTTTCGTATTTTTCAATAATTAAATCAAAGCCATCTTTAATTTTGCGACTTTATTAAAACTATTTAATTGTTATTGATTAATATTTTGGAATTATTATTACCATATTATTCCACCCTAAGTTTTAAAATCATATTAGACAACAACAATAATAACAGTAATGTCCTAGTAGGAATCTCGCAGAGATACTACGTCTAGAGAAGTCTAGAAATATGCAGTCTTATCTTTAATTAGTAGAAAGATTGTTTTCAATAGACCCACATGAAAAGAAGTTTTTGAGAACGGTAGAAAGAAAACAATAGCCAAATGCATAAACAAATAGCTACATAAATGAAAAAATAAAAAAATAAAGATAAAAGTAGTAAATAAGTAAAAATGCAAGAAAAACAATAAATAAATAAAACAAACAAGTAATTGAAAAAATACAAAACAAATAAATAAAACAACTAAAGGAGCAAGTCCTACAAACAAAAATATTTAGGCTAATTAAAAGACACAAAAATCGAAGGAAAAGGTTTAAAAGGCTTATGAAAAAAAGAAGGACCTCTCTATTTAGGGTTCTCTACTCATATCCTAATTTGCCAAAATTTCCTATTAAGGGCCAAGTCCTCGATAAGCTCCAATATGGGACCTATCATTCTTGGTTACCTCCTCCTAATTCTTCTTACGTCTTTCTACTCTTCTTTTATAATTCCTAAGTACAATCTTCTCACATTTTCTCAGTGGGGGTGTCAAAATGTCTCCTCTTAACATGTATATTTGTCTCCCTTAATTTACTATCAATTTTAGAACCCCCAACTTATCTCTTATAACTAAATTCTTGACCTTATATATATCTTCTTATAGGATTGCACATCCAACAAAATATGCTCATCTCCATCACTATTAACTTATGACTATGCACATGTTTGATGGACTAACACTCTACCCCATAGAGTATGGTCGACCTAATTGATAAATAGTAGAATTTACTTTTTAGCTTAAGTGATATCTTTTTGTTGTATAAAACTCCTGAGACACCCATCCATTTAAGTTACCCTGATTTCTTATTAATCTAATTAGATTTGAATAATAATATAAAAAGTTCATATTAAATTTGGAAACCCTAACTTAAACCATATGCAATATAAAAACTTCACATTTTAGAAACCTAGAACCTAGAAACTAAAAATTCATGATTACTGAGGTATATCAAGCCAAATTCGTCAAACATCGACATATTATACAAGTAGCATAGACCTTATTACGTGTCCCGGATCGTTCATGAAAGGGTTAAAAACGAAAGAAATGCGGACTACCTAATTTCGGTTCCATCTTGACTTTCGGAGTGGTTTTCGTGGCCAAAACAAGCTCCAATCTCTCGGGACCTTTACGGAAAATGTTTACAGAAACGTGGTTAACGCCTTTTTACAATTTTCTTAATACGTAAGCACTTTTAACAGGTTAGAGGATCCGTATGCTTACAAATGATATAAGCAATTGCAGGAGACCTTAACCTTTATATATAGCATCCATATCAGGCTTCCCCATTATAAGCCTGATATGGGTCCGGTCCATAATAATCGAGATCTATTTTTCTCCTAAACTTAGAAGCATTGATTTAGATCATTCATTGGGTCACTTTATTACCCTTATCTGGATCAAATTATGCACCTTAATCGATAAGTTATTGAAAAGCTGAAAAATACAATTAATAGTTGTCTAACATAATAAGAAAGTATAAAATTATCCAACATTCTCCCCTTTAAACAATCATTAATTGCGGTTTTTACTCAAGTTTATCCTAAACTGCATGTGCTAAACTGCAGTAGAGAAATCTTGTTTTCTCTTACTAAATGCTAAACAGCATTGGAAAAAACCTTGTTTTCTCTCACCTAATGCTAAACAGCATTAAAGAAAACCTTTATATTCTCCAACTGAATGCTAAACTGCATTAGAGAATCTTTATGGGATTATACGTTATATCCCCCTATGTTATATCAAATTTATGGATATTCGTACTAAACTGTATATGTCTAAATGACATAGACTCAAGGTCAATCGTTATATATGCCTATTGACCTTTAAAATGCTTAAGATCAACATAAATCTTAAGGCTTTCATATGTATTATGACTATACACAAGAATAATTATTACGTAAGATTAAAAGATGATCATCTATATTAATAAATAACCATAATGTCATAATACATTAAAATGCACAAACATTTAAGGAGCAAATACAATGATCCCTAACTACTGCTCTCTAAGGGCCTTAACATGCCTATATCGGATACATGTTTAACAAACATTAGTGGACGAAGTCCTTTAGTCAATGGATTAGCTAACATCTCCTCAGTCCTGATATGCTCCACTTCGATGTCACTTTTATGAATCAACTCTTTTATGGTCAAGTATTTGACCTCTAAATGTTTAGACCTTGTGATATTCTTGTTGTTGTTACTGAACAACACTACAACAAGATTAATACATTATAACCGAATGGGTCTAGCTATCGAATCTACTACAGACAACTTAGAAATCAAGTTTCTGAGCCAAACCGTATGTGTAGCAGCTCCATAACATGCAACAAACTCTACATGCATGGTCAAGGAAGTTACCAATGTCTGCTTGACACTCTTCCACGATACTGCACCATCTGCCAACATAAAAATGTACCCTGAAGTGGATTTACGGTCATCTGGATGCATAGTAAATTTGGAATCTGTATACCTTGTGAGGCTTAAATTGTTGACTTTTCTGTATGTCAACATATAATCCTTGGTACCTTTTAGGTATCTCAACACTCGTTTAACTGCATTCCAATGGTCTACACCTAGGTTAGCCAGATATTGACCCAGCAATTTAATAGCAAATGTAATGTTCGGTCTAGCGCACACCTGGGCATACATCAGGCTACTAACTACACTAGAGTATGGGGCATTCCTCATAGCCTCTATCTCAACTTCATTCTTTGAACACTATGCCAAAGATAATCTCTCGCCATGAGAGATAGGTGCAACAACAGGTTTACATTCAGCCATATTAAACCTTTGTAATACTCGCTCAATGTATGCTCTTTGTGAGAGGCTTAATGAGCGTTGAGATCTGTCCTGGTAAATCTGTATACTAAGGACAAAAAATGTTTCACCTAAATCCTTCACGTCAAAGTGTTTGGCCAAAAGTTGCTTTACCTCATGCAACATGGTCAAATCATTTGACGTGAGCAAGATATCATCCACATACAGTAATAGGAAGATAACTTTGCTCCCCCGACATTATAGTCTAAACATCTTTCAACTTTGTTTTCCACAAAGCCGAATGAGGTCAAAACCTCATCAAACTTTAGGTACCATTGTCTGCAAGCTTGTTTCAAACCGTATATTGATTTATTCAACTTACAAACTTTGTCAATTGCATCATGATCCTGAAATCCTTGAGGTTGCTCTATATAGACCTCCTTATAAAGGTCACCATTCAGGAAAGCGGTTTTAACGTCCATCTGGTGTAGCTTCATGTCATAATGAGCTACTATTGCCATAATCACTCTAAATGCATCCTTCAAGGATACAGGAGAAGGTAACATTGAAGTCAACTCCTTATCTCTGAGTGAATCCCCTGACAACTAAACGCGCTTTAAACCGCTCAACTTGACCCTGTGTATCCTTCTTAGTCTTAAATAGCCACTTGTAACTAACAGGCCTACAATGTTGAGGTAAATTAACAAGCTCTCATACCTTATTATGCCTTGTAGATTGCATCTCATCCTTCATTGCTTTCCACTACAAGTCCGCATGGGGTTTAAAAACGGCTTTTGTAAAAGTAATTGGATCTATAACATATCCTATGTCATAGTCTTGCTCACCCATATAGACTATATAATCTGATGAGATAGTAGGTTGCCTTTCTCTGGTGGATCTTTGCAACTACATAGGTTATTGCACCTTAGAAACCTCTTCCTGAACAGGTATAGGTCCCTATGTCTATATAGGCATGGTACTTAGACCTTCATCTACTGGACATGACTGTATGAGAGGCCAATACGAAATAATTGTAATATTTGTCCTGCTATCTCCTGGAAGACGTGAGGATCCTCCCTCATCATGGACATCGTATTCCATAAACTTAGCCGTCTGTGATTCCATTATTCTGGTCCCTCATTCTTTACAGTAAAATCTGTAGTCCTTAGAGTGGTCAAGATAACCTACTAAATAGTAACGAGTAGAACGAGGTTGCAATTTGCTCTCATAAGGAACATATAACCTTACCTCAGCAGGGCAGCCCCATATACTAATGTGTGTAAGGCTTGGCTTCCTTCCAACCTAGAGTTCAAAAAGCGTCTTTGGCACTGAGTTACTTAGGACTCTATTCAAGATATACAATGTTGTCTTGATGGCTTCGCCCCAAAGATATTCGGGTAGGTTAGTCTTACTTTGCATTGACCTCATCATATCCTTTAGGGTGCGGGTGCAATTGTGCCTTTCGGTCATACGATTTTGCTCAAGACTACCTGACATAGCGAACTGAATCACTATTTCAACTAATTCCAAATACCTGGCAAATGGACCCTTTTCTGTAGGAAAATCCCGGTGTGTCCATCACATGAACACGGTGCGGAAAACAAAAATTTTTGTTCCGGGACCTTCCCGAAAGC
>JANZLH020000160.1:166620-183312 GCA_026770325.2 Erythroxylum fimbriatum | reverse complement strand
ATTTGAGATATCTAATACTTATGAAGTATTAAAGATATCTATTATTCTATATATGAGTTGGTATTTGAGTTTAATTGTTATATATTAATATTGATATATGAGATATAAATTGTTTAGTCAAAGAATCAAAGATAAATTAGAGAAGTTTAATTTATCTAATCTTAAATATGATTTAAGAAATGCGTCACCAGCATATTTAAGAAATGGGTCACATACATGAAGTATTGAATAAAGAAAAAGTCATTTAATCAAGTTAGATTTTATTGTAAAGTTTGAAAAATTTAGGATCAAATATAAGATATTTGATTAATAAAAACCAATATTACATATTAGATCTTGCTTGTACTCAATTGATATTTAATTAGAATTAATTATAATTCTGATTAAAGTTTAATTAAAAATTAGGATTATATTTTAGAAAAGGTAATTTAAATAAGTTAGACGTCATTGTAAAATTTTAAAATTTTAGGATCAAATATAAGATAGTTGATAAATGAAGGCTGATATTAGATATTATATCTTATTTATGCTCAATTGATATTTAATTAAAGAGAGTGAGTTTTGGAGCAACCGATAAAGTTACTCCTTTGTGATCATATATTCAAATCATGAAAACAAATCATAAAAATAACCTTTACATTATTTCCTTCCTCAAACCTTCCAAAGCAGTCTGAATAGGATCCTTTGATCGCATTCTTTGCCACTGAAGAGTCTGGATAGGAGATGAGCCTTGTGTACCGGATATGTTGACTTTTTAATTTGATATTTAGTTTGAATTAATTATAATATTAATTAAAATTTCATTACATTTCAATTAAATTAATTGAAAGTGCAAACTTTATTATAAATAGTATAGATTGTGAAAAGAGTTGACATTTTTTACTTAACTTCTGTCTTAACCATTTGCAGAGTTATCTAAAAAATGTTTGTGAGAGTACCGTTTCGAGGTTGAACACGGTTACAATTATAGGGGTTGCCATTAATTAATTTAAAAAATAGCACGAAGAGAACTATAAAAATGATATTTCAAAAAAAAAAAAAAGAACTATAAAAATGATCAAATTATACAATAAAATATATTTTACAGTTATGAATTACGTTATAAAATATATCCAACTCATTATTGGTAAATTATTGATAAAAGTGGGTTCGGTGGTCCAACTTCGCTTGCTAATCCACTTAGGACCTGTAGCTTGGTCCTTACAACTTCTATCCTGATCCCAACACCTGTTATGTTATCAGCGGGTTCCAAGTTCGGACAGTTGGCCAATTTTATGCTAATCCTCCGTCAGATTTCTGGTTTGTATAGATCACTGAAACAGAAACAACGATCACGCAAGACGACCCTTGACAATGCTTCCGGTTCAGGGCAACCCATTTTAGATGGTAAATAGTCTTGGAAACGCGCTATTAGGCTCCGAATAAACTGAGTCTAGGCTAGCTTAGTCCTAAAACGTGGGCTATACAATACTCAACCAATGGCAGCGTTACAAGATTCCTGCAACAAGTAAGTTCCAGTTAATGCTAACCTGCGGCAGGTCTCCCAGTCTGATCTAAACAATTTCCAATCTCTGGGACTGGGATCATGTACTTCCAAGATCTTGCCTTTCTCTCTAAAATGACCCTCCCTAGTGGGTTGCACTTAATATAGAAATTATGCACAAAAATTGAAGTTTTCGTTAAAATTAAAATCATTTAGCACAGTTTCATTCATGTTCTTTCTAGCACTCACTGCAGAGTTTCCCTTGGATACAAGTGAAATTTCTAGGTCATTTTAAAACATCTTCCTATACTCTTCAGCCTCAGCCTGAATTATTGGACTTGCTACTGCTGATCTCATTGACTCGCATAGTTAGCAAAAGACAAGTTTCAGATAGGCCAGTATCTGCTACTGGTAGCCATAAATGTCAGCATCTCCAATTAACATTTTTTAAATCAATTTCATAGTAAAAATTTTTAATATTAGTTTATCAATTTTCATAAATTAATTAGTAAATAAAAAATAATTAAACTTTAAATTTTTTAAAAATTAAGGACAAGTTTTAATTATTTTTTAAAATTTGAACAATTTTATTCAAATTTTATAATGATCTTCGATTGAACCTTTTAAATTTTAAACTCTTGTGCTATCGGTTTAATTTTTTATCCTTAACACTTTTTAAAGCAAAGTGTTATTTTTAAAATTTTATTATTAAAAATTCATAATATGAAAAATTAGAAAATATTTTGATACGAATTATTACCAAACTAATTTTTAATATAAGTGACTAAAAATCTATAAAATTATTTGAATTTATAATATACAAGACTATTTTAAAATAGCTTGATTTTTTAAAGTTTGTGTTAAATATTATTCTTATAAAGTAGCTATTAGACAAGTTTACATCTTACGTCCTTAAAGAGATAAAGTTGAAATTCAAACAAACCAAGGATTCATTTGAGCTGGTCGTTTCTGTGGGCTTTTGTAACGTTATCTTCTTTTCTTTGAAGAGATTAGTTCAATTTATAATTTTATACGTGTCCTTGTTTCAAAGAACATGATATGGGACAATGATATCTTGAACCATGGCCTCGTTCTGCCACTTGTTTTCCACAGGCTCCTTTTCCTTCTTCATCTTCTCTTTGATCTTCATTTCCATCACCCAAGTTTCTTTTCAATAGCGACTGTGATAATTACGGATAACATAAAATTATGTTTGTAAATGATTACAATAATTATAACATAATATCCTGATAATAGTTTAAAAACGATTCAAATCGTAATTGCACCCAAAAAAATAAGAAAAAAAGAAAAACTGTATTGACTTCATCTTCATCCAAAGCCCACATGCTAGGGAACAATGACCTGGTTCATTCTATAAGCTTGTCTGCATAATTGGAAGATGTTACATGTGGCCTAGTGCTAATCTAATTTCTTTAATCCTCGAATTGCCAAGAAAACAGATGATTCTTCTCAGCTCCCAAAATCTATTCGTTACCAACTTCATATGAAAGTTATTGTAATAAAAGACATTAGGCAGGTACTATCTTATCGCACGCTAGACACTGATGCTTGTGACTGGTGAAAAAAAATAATGAGAAGAGGAAGAGAACGGTTAAAAGGGTTCTTAGAATCCCTGCTTTTGTGTTCCACTGTTACATTATTGGCATCTTCTACTGGACGAAACAAGACAGACAGACAGACCCATTATAGCTGGTCTGATCATGCCATTTTTTGGCCGGAAGTTGCTCCTACTACTGTCTTTAATAGTCGTTAAACCTACCATGACAATTTGATCTTCCCTTAACTGTCATCGTTTACGTAGTCTTAGCGAGACCCTTCAAGTGGTTGCTGAAGGGAAACTACAATCTGAAGGTGGCTTAACTTATTCTATCGTCATCAAACTACTGATTTGTAACAGTGCCAGGTATTCCGGGATACATACGTTTGACAGCAGGTACTCAAACCTCCTGTACTGGTCCAAGCGAGCTGCTGTCAGGATTATCTGTATCATTATTCATAGAGACAAGAAAGCTTTGAAAGTGGAATAGTGGGGTCCAGGCGGTGTTGGACAGTCAAAAAGATGGAAAGTGAAAGAGAGAACTAATAAAAGAAACAAACAAGTAAAATGGCAAAACAAGGAAATGTTTGGGCTGTTGTGTTGACTGTCCACAAAAGAGCATGACCAGTGCACTACTACCACCATTTTTTTTCCTTCACCCCACCACCTAACCCAAACAAAAAATCATTCCAAGAAAGCTACATCAAACTACTTTTGTCCTAACCTCTCTCTCTCTCTCTCTAACAAACCAAACCCTCATCATAGAGCAGGCGCAAAGATCACAACTTGCTTCACCTCTCCAACTTAAAGATCCAGACTTTGGACGACCCGATCATGAACCCGCCATCCCTTTTGGTTACATGCTTCAGATTTCTCACTTGATCTGTGAGTTCCTCTATTTTGAGAGATTTTCTCTTTTTCTTGCTTCCGAACGGATTTTATTTGGTGGGTTTTTAGCTGTGATGTTCAAAGTGTTTGCCTTTTGGTCCATCTGTGTTCAAGATCTTCCCTTTTATGGCTTCCTCATTTGTTGTTTCTCATTTCGAGTTTGCTATTTCTAAGTTGTTGATCCGTAGTTATTCTTCTTTTTCTGTTTTTTTTTTCTCTCGTTTTCTTCTCTTCGTTTTTTTCATTTTATTATCTCCGTTGCTTGTTTGCTGTTCTGCTATTTTTGGCTTGAACATTTTTCTTAATCTAATTAGTGTTTGTTCTCTTTTCTTTAGCTTGGGCCTTTAGTTTGTTCTTACCTGCTTAGAAGTCAAATCTCATTTCTTCCAGAAAATGAAAAGATCCAAGTGTAGATTCTTGTACCTTTTCTTGTTATAACCTACTCAGCCTTGGGAAAAACTGAACCAACCGGGGAAACAATTGAGCAGTTCAGCTATGCGAACGTAGTTAAGATTGGTTTCCTTGTCCTTTATTTTTGCTGCATTTTTTAGGATGATTTAGAAGTTAAATGAGAATATATTTGTGTTATTTACGGGCATTAATATTTTACCGATTGTTTGATCTGCAAACGTTTTTATAGTCAATTTTGTTATCAGAGGGCCTTTTTGGATTTTGTGCTGGGTAGAATGTATAAGCTAAACCTTTTACCAGGATATTGTTGAATCAAAGACTTGACAGAATTTAGTTAGATAATTGCAAATTTTTAAGATTCAAAGTAATTTATGTACCTGGTTTTTATTGTTTAGATGATTGTTGATGTTCCTGTATTAGCTTGGTTGCTGTGGTTACTTGGAAAGGGAACGACGTTACCCATAAATAGTCGTGTGCATGTTTATCTATTTATTTATCTCTTTCTTTTTCTTGTTCTTTTCGTGGCAATAATTTCAACCGTTATCTGCAGGTATTTTGCTGTATAGTTAGCTTTTAGTCTGTTGAAAGTCAACTTGTAAAAGGGGTCTCATTGCTATAATCATTAAAGCGAATGGCTTCTGTAAGTGTTGCACCTTCTGGATTACAAGACCCAAATGGAAATGCCGCTGGTGTTGATAGGTTGCCTGATGAAATGAATGACATGAAAATTAGGGATGAAAAGGTAACTGATTTATCTGGTCCCTTTGTTTAATAATATCTCATTTCCTCAACGACTTTCGTTTAGTTTCCTGCTGTAAACCTCATTATACATGAAAGATGTTCAATAACTTTTAGGAACTTGAAGCAAGTTATGTTGATGGCAATGGGACGGAAACAGGTCATATAATTGTCACAACCATTGGTGGTAAAAATGGCCAGCCCAAACAGGTAATTCCTCATTAAAGTTAATTGCTTGTGTAGATTTTATGGTTGCTTTTGCATTACCATGACACTACTTGTCTTTTTGATCGTTACAGACTATAAGCTACATGGCTGAGCGTGTAGTTGGACATGGATCCTTTGGAGTGGTGTTCCAGGTACCTTGCTGAGTATAAATGGTGCTGTTTATTTGCATGCTTGTGGGGGGCTTGTTTGAGTGTACTATTTTAAGTTGGAAAAGGGACGATCAGCTAACCATGCTATTGTTGATTTGATTATCATATTCAGGCTAAATGCTTGGAAAATGGTGAAACTGTTGCTATTAAGAAGGTTCTACAAGATAAGAGATACAAGAACCGAGAGTTGCAAACTATGCGTCTCCTTGACCACCCTAATGTTGTGGCACTAAAACATTGTTTCTTCTCAACAACGGAAAAAGATGACCTTTATCTTAACTTGGTACTTGAGTATGTTCCGGAGACCGTACACAGGGTAATCAAACACTACCATAAAATGAACCACAGGATGCCGCTGATATATGTGAAGCTTTATTTTTACCAGGTAAAGAATATTTGTGTACCTTTTTCTCTTTAGAAACGATTTCTTATCTTATTATATTTATATGCTGCCTATTTAATCTCTAATTTATGGTATAGTTTTTGACATTTGGTCTTATCTATCTGTTGCCTTATTTTCCCACATATTCTTGATTACTAGCCTGAACTGAGCCTCATATTTTCTTAATTACCGGCAGATTTGTAGAGCGCTAGCCTACATACACAATTGCATTGGAGTCTGCCATAGGGACATAAAGCCTCAAAATTTATTGGTAGGTTGACGATGAATTAAGTTCCAGAAGATGATTTACGGCTTTCTCTTTGTAATATTGGTCGTGCTTGTTGTTACCTTTTCTTTGTTAAATTCTTTGGAACTTTGATATTTCTTTTACTAATCCACTGGATATGAATTCTTATCTTTATAATAGGTCAACCCACATACGCACCAGGTGAAACTATGTGATTTTGGAAGTGCAAAAGTTCTGGTTCGTACATTGGCATCCTGGGAACTATTTCCATGTTTGACTTTGCATACCACTTCTATATCATACTGATTGTGCTAACCAATTTGGCAGGTAAAAGGAGAACCAAACATATCTTATATATGTTCCAGGTATTATCGTGCACCTGAACTTATATTTGGTGCCACCGAGTATACCACTGCTATTGATATCTGGTCAGCTGGATGTGTTCTGGCTGAACTATTACTTGGACAGGTGTGCAGCTTCTTCTACTTCTGGTTTTTTCTATGTTTAATGGATTTATTGTTGTGTATTAGTTGATCCATGATTTTTCAATAATCCAGCCTCTGTTTCCTGGGGAGAGTGGAGTGGACCAGCTAGTTGAAATCATAAAGGTACTAATTGCTTGATACTTGCCTGCTTAAACAAAGTATGGAAGATAAATTGTTGTGCCGGTTCTGTAAGTTCTTTCATTCGTTTGGCCAACTTATGCTATTTGTATGTAGGTTTTGGGTACTCCTACAAGGGAGGAAATTAAGTGTATGAATCCTAACTACACGGAGTTCAAATTTCCACAAATTAAAGCTCATCCATGGCATAAGGTACCAAAGTCGTTTTGCACCATTGTTCTATCGGCCATCTCAATATATATGAATTGGAGGAATTACTTATATGTTCCTTGTTATTAATTACCAGATATTCTACAAGCACATGCCTCCTGAAGCTGTGGATCTCGTCTCAAGATTATTGCAGTACTCTCCAAATCTTCGCTGTACAGCTGTAAGTGCCACTTTGTGTAACTAAATGTTTTGACGGAAGTGCAACCTTTTGAAGATTTACATGTCTCATTGCTACTAAATGCAGCTGGAGGCCTTGGTCCATCCATTCTTTGATGAACTACGTGATCCCAATAAACATTTGCCAAATGGCCGCCCGCTTCCTCCCCTTTTCAACTTCAAGGCTCATGGTACTAAATCAATAGCAATGCAATTTATGGTGTTCAAATTTCCTGTTTAAGTGCTTGTAGCTCACTTGTTGTCCATCTTTGCTTCATTTGACAGAACTGAAAGGAGTACCGGTTGATATGTTGGTAAAGTTGGTCCCGGAACACGCAAGAAAGCAGTGCCCATTTATTGGGTCGTGATGCAGTTTATTAGTAGTGTTAGCATCTGCGTCGTGCAGAGATCTGTGCTGCTATGTAGATAAGTAGCTAGAAATCCATGGAATTTAGGCTCGTCTTTCTTGTTACCTGTCGCTGTTCGTCTTTGTTTCAATATCAATTTGTTGTTTATCATTTTGGAGACTCTGTTCATCTTCTATCTCTTATAGAGAGCAGATAAGAAGTTTCTAATTTATTATGTCATTAAGTTCTCAATCAAGTATTCTGACCTCTAATTTACAGTGAAACAAGTTGGTGTAAGACACTGTTGTAGCACATTGAAGTCAATCTTTTTCTATCAATTTTGTGTTGTGTTGAAATTTTTTTTCCATTTTTACCTTCTCAGTTATATTATAAGCTTCTCGACCCTGTGCTCATGAATCCTGTTGAAGTGGCCTGTTACCTGAATTTAGATCTTCTGTCCAATATTATTCTGTCCTATGAAATTTCAGCCATTTATTTTGCGGGACATACGCGAGATTCATGCGGGATTTACATAAATAAATGGCTGAGATTTATTGGACACAATAAGACACCATAATATTAGATAAAGGATCTGAACTCTTATTACCTGAAGCTAAAGCTGAAATGAAGGAATGTATAAATGATTTACTGTTACTGGTTTTCACATATAGTGAAATCTAATTTGTGTGCAAGTTTGGACACCAAATTTCAATCAACTAGATGATGACTCGAGGTTTAGTAGCCATTTCGACGTTGTCTTTCGGTAATGGCATCATAAGAAGTTTGATTTCCGGCGCCTCAAATGTCAAAAGGCAAAAGTGGCATCCAATGCCCTACTCTTCATGATGCCATTCACTCATGCGTGGACCAATTTTAACCGACAAAACTACCCAATTCTCTACCCTCTCATAAACAATACCGGGCAATAATGCGTGGAGCAAAATAGCTGTGGACTTTCCTGTTATAAAAATAAAGATAAAGAGATAAGCACCTAGTTTCATTCTTTTATTAAATTTTCTCTATAATTTAATGTTCTGACAAATTTTTATGTATCTTTTATCCTAAAAATAATATTTGAGCAGGTTGCTATTTGTAGTTTGTAATAGATTTCATTCTTTTCTAAAATACTTAAGAGGGTGCTTAATTTAGGTAGGTAATGGTAATAAAAATAAGAATGAATATAATAAGCAATGAGAATGGATATAATCATTGTAATTATGAGGATTGGTTCGGACGAAAAAACGATTACCATTACCATTACTTTTACTATTAATAGTGATTAGTTTGTTAAAAATTTTGAAAAATAAAAATGTTTGTTTTACATCAAATTTTAATATATTTTAATTAATTATATATAATTGTTAAAAAAAGAAGAAGTATCACGGACGAGACACTTCTTGTCACGCCCAAGACACCCTTCTCACGGGCGTGACAACGATCTGTCACGTCATGACACTTGAACGTAACACTGGAATGACTTCATTTCTCTCGCAATCGTGGGGTACAGAGTAATACCTCAAACTCGGATATAAAAACACTTTTTATTTAATGATAATATATTACCAAGCAATTGTTTTTCATTTCTTACCCATTATCTTCATTTCTTACCCATTATCTTCCCAAATCCAGGCAACCCAATAATATTTGAATGTTATGAAAAGAAATTAAGGCATGCATAACTAGCTTGGTAACTATAAAAACTTCCATAACATTAGAATCATTAAGTACGTTACTCAGCAGAGGTAGTGTCAAGTGGAAATATGATGACTGATTTTGCTACCAAAAATGTTGAACGGTTTTCCAATCCAAACGCAACCCTTCGGCTTATGACTGAAGCAATCACATTCAGTTTGATGCAAGTCGCAACATGATTGGACATTCACCGAAAGATGCTAACTGTTGAAAAACCTGGCCAAGCGTGCTTTGCATATTCATTGGGTCGGTTATATAATAAGCTTCCACGAACACTGCATAGTTTCGGAGCAACCCCTGAAGAGCACTAACTGGAATTTCCACTACAGGAAAGGAAAATAAACTGAAAAGCAAACCTGACCCTTCTCCACTACCCTTAACGTCAAAAGGTGGTGGCTTTGTCATGGACATACACACATGTACATTATAATCCTTAATCTATGTTCATTATTCTATATAATATCAATTGGCGGCTAACAGATCTTGTTGGGAATGTTGCTGACGAGATAATAAGTCTGTTACTGTTTTCTTTGATCCCTTATGTTTGGAATCTTTGATGACTCTGTTTCAGATAGCTTCGTTTAATCCAAGAAAAATACTTATTACTGTCAATCTTCTGATTATTCTTCGACTGCTGCTAAGCATCTCAGGAATATTCTTAATGGTGATGATGATCATGTGCATGATAAAATGCATGCAGTGCATTGATTTCCATAAACAGCATTTTTAAGTACCCTAATAGGTACGTTTTTGATGAACCTGAACCTGAAGGGATATGATTTACTGCTTAATTTGATGAAAGGAATACAATATACTGGGTAGTACAGGGCTATATCGGAACAACTTGAAGCATTCCTAGTTAGTCAGCAAGCTCTTGCCTGTTATGCATCCATATACTACATTGTTAAACAAAAATAGATTGGGGGCCAATGGAAGTGAAAGTTGTGGGAAGAACATGGGGAACTTATCTAGTTATTTCTTTTACTTTTTTTTCCAGAACGGCCATATGCAGACTCCACAATCTCAAAAAAAGGCCAATGAATATTGCTTGTATGTAATGTGGTCGGTTCCCGCCACCAGAAGCCACTAAAATATAACTCTACAGAGCTTGTGTTTCTTAAAGTTCTTCCCCACTATGCTCTTATTATATAAAAGGAGTTCAGCCTTTCTGATTTTGCATGCTTTCCCAAGACAAATTTGGTTAGAACTATGCAAGTTGCCCGAGTGCAGTACTAGCATTGTTGCATAGGCCACCTTCCCTACTGATGGTCTTTCGTATCAGTAACTAGTCTTGACAGTGACAAAGCAAGTTGTACAATGTTTACTGGGGTTCCCTGAAAGTGAGAAGCTTTCTTTAAGACGGTGAAGAGTTTATACTTAGAGTTGTTCTTGATTGTACTGTTTCAATCTTCCAGTAATTGAGGCCCAAATGGAGCAATCTCGTGTGTCGTTACTTGTCTTCGCAGTTTTGTTCTATAGGTTCTTCCTCTGCTCTCAAGCTAGATGGCATCACCATGCAGAGCACAAGCACGCTCATTCTCACAAAATATCCACAATTTCAGAACCTCCCACTCCTCCACCTGAGCTTTCAAATCCACCTGAATTAGCTAATCCTCCCGGGGTTTCTAATTCACCAGAGCCTGCTTATCAGGCTAAGCCTACTAATCCACCTGAATCTGCTAAACAACCTGAACCTGCTAGTCCAACTGTGTCTGCTAATCAACCTGAACCTGCTAGTCCACCTGTGTCTGTTAATCAACCTGAACCTGCTAATCCACCTGATGATGGCAATGTCTACAGCTCTAATGGGGTTTTTGACGTAAGAAAATTTGGAGCTGTTGGTGATGGCATAACGGACGACACAGAAGCATTCAAGATGGCGTGGGACGCGGCCTGCGAAGTTTATTCTGCAATAATTC
This sequence comes from Erythroxylum fimbriatum, assembly GCA_026770325.2. Taxonomy (NCBI): domain Eukaryota; kingdom Viridiplantae; phylum Streptophyta; class Magnoliopsida; order Malpighiales; family Erythroxylaceae; genus Erythroxylum; species Erythroxylum fimbriatum. The sequence goes on along the minus strand of JANZLH020000160.1, from coordinate 172,281 downwards.
GTGTTCCTAATGGTTTTAAATTCATGATACAGTCAACAATTTTTACAGGTCCTTGTCAAGGGGGCCTAGTATTTCAGGTATCGTACTGCCAGTAACTTCTGTCACGTTACTCTTTTCTCCTCTTTAAGGTTGAAAGGACTAACGGGGTTTTGGTACATTCCGGTCAATGAGAAGGTTGATGGGACCCTTATGCCCCCTGATGGACCTGACTTTTGGCCAGAGAAATATAGTAAGAGACAGTGGCTGGTTTTCTACAAAGTCAACGAGATGTCTCTCCAAGGAGGTGGTGTTATAGATGGTAAGGGACAGAAATGGTGGGATCTTCCTTGCAAACCTCACAAGGTACCGTTGAGTATTCTCAATGGCTTTGTTTATGATACAGATTCAATTGCTGACTTCTTTTATCTAACGACACAGGGAATTAAAGGAACTACATTGCCTGGACCATGTGACAGTCCAACTGTACGTTTTACATACTCTGTAAACTTTAATTCTACAATCCAGAAGAGAATTTTTTGGTTTGAACATAACCTCGGTGTTGCAGGCTATAAGGTTCTTCATGAGCTCCAATTTAACTGTGGAAGGACTTAGAATCAAGAATAGTCCTCAGTTCAACTTCAGATTTGACGGTTGTAGGAATGTTCATATAGAATCCATCCACATTACCGCTCCTGCTTTAAGTCCTAATACTGATGGCATTCACATCGAGAACACTAATGGTGTTGGAATCTACAATTCGGTGATCTCCAATGGTCAGAACATAAAACTCATAAGATTTCCCTTGTTCCAGCATTAATTGTCTGAAGATTCTGAGCTTTAACAATCCTACTTTTTTCACTACCTGTTTGCAGGAGATGATTGTGTGTCAATTGGTTCAGGCTGCTATGATGTAGATATGAGGAACATCACATGTGGTCCTAGCCATGGAATCAGGTACTTTATTGGATTCTAAAGAATCTCATCTAAGAAAAAAGTTCCTATCTTCTGCAAACCACTTACTATGAGTTCCTGTCGACTTCCACGCAGTATTGGGAGTTTAGGCAATCACAATTCACGGGCTTGTGTTTCCAATATCACGGTCAGAGACTCAGTGATCAGAGAATCCAATAATGGAGTTAGGATAAAGACATGGCAAGGTGGTTCAGGAGCAGTATCAGGAATTATATTCAGCAATATTCACATGGACAACGTTAGAAATCCGATTATAATTAACCAATTCTACTGCCTCTCCAAGGATTGTATCAATCAAACATCAGCAGTTTTCGTCTCAGACATCCTGTACGAGAATATAAAGGGAACCTACGATGTCCGAAGCCCACCAATGCATTTTGCATGCAGTGACTCAATTCCATGCACTAACTTAACACTCTCCGACGTTGAGCTTCTTCCTGCAAAAGGAGACTTAGTGTTGGATCCATATTGCTGGAATGCATACGGTAAATTACAAACATTGACAATCCCGCCAGTTTCTTGCTTGATGGAGGGCGCTCCTCGACCTCTCATGGATACTGCCACGGATTATTGCTGATTTACTGGAGTCATTCTATAAAGCTTTTCAATATGTATGTGTATATAATTCAAACAAAGCCTTTATAATGTGTCTAGTGACTAGTGTTATTGTGTACCTCTGAATCTGATTAAGTAATGATTGTGGAGGTATTTAAGTGTGCTCTAACTTCTCTTCCATCATATATGACGTAACGTCTTAAAGCAAAACTCACTCATCATACAGGTTCTATATGTTTAAATCATGATCGAATCATATGGTCTACATTAATTATATCCAACAAATAATAAATGCCCAGTCAAGAAGAGATAGGACATGCGAATAGTCCTGTAGGTTTGGCATGTCATGTGAATAGGAAAATGAATGGCGCTAAGTAGAGAATAAGAGTACTTGAAGATGAACTTTCTATTTTCCTATACAGCACTAACTTTTTGGTGTTGGATGAATGGTTAAGTGTGGGGGACAAAGCTCTTGCTCTTGGCTGCACGCGCAGAGCCGACTATAATCATATAAAATCACCATTTATATATATATATATATATATATGTATGCTCTGAAAAAGTTTCCTGACCTTTTCAACATCTATCTCCGTACAACATTCCATCTGTCGACCCAGAAATTCACGATCTCGTAAGTATTTGGTTGTTCTAGGATTTTTCTGTTTGAAGTTTCCAAGAATTTTAACACTGCCAGGTTTCCTCAGGTCCCCTGCACTTTGGCTTTAGTTCAAACAAGACTCTCACTTGGCAGCCTGTGGGGTTGAATATGTTGAATCTTTATTGCATATATCGAATCCCAATACAAACTGTCAAATAGTCAAAACATAGCATAAATTTGCACACATTACAATCAATGGCACTCAAGATCCAAGAAGAGTAGTGAGTGTTCTGTGTTCATTCTCTGAAGTGATGGTGACCACTTCTATTTCTGAAGAACCTCTCATTGCACTAATGTATGGAAAGCTGCCTAAAGCTTCACTGGGAAAAGGTGAAAGGAATCTTAGCCCATCCACTTATCTTTCTCAAATCTACGTGTCTTTTAGCCGTTTAGTGCAAATAATCAAATATAGCTGAAAAGGGAAGGTAAAGTACCCCATACCCTCTATGCTTTAGAGACTGTGAAGTGACAATGAATCGGACAACAACTAAACAGAATCTCAGATCAGAAGTGGGAGAAAGACCGTTTTAAATGCTGAAACAATACAGTTTTCAAATATAGTATTTGTGAAATTCAATTCTATCTATTCTATTGTTAGCAACTAAGATAAACATGAATAAATAATATTAAAACATAACTAAAATATTTATATAAAAATACAAATTAATCAATTTGAAAATGATCTCTAGCACGTATGTGTTTTTGCATATCCTAATATTGGCGTGTATTTGTGAACTTTTGTCATCTGCAAGTGTTAATTTTGCAACTTTAAGTTGCACTTCCTTTATTTCTGTGTCTGGGTTTTTATAGTTCCGTAACAAATACTCCCTCCGATTCATAATAAAAGTCGTTTTAGATACTTTTTAATTATTCAAAATAAGTGTCATTCTTAACTTTTTATGTATGTTTATAACTTTTCTTCCAAAATTAACCTTTCTAATTATTGCAATTTCTCTCACATGCTAATTATTGCAAATTACATTTTCTCTCACATGCTAATTATTGCAAATTACATTTTCAATGCACTTCATCATGTTTGCTTCAAAACCTTTCAGTTCCCAACAACATTCATTTATTTATTTAAGTATAAAAGCTCTACACATAAGCTACAAGCATAATCTTCAAGCAAGAATCAAAAATGGGTGAGAAAGAAGCTTTTCCTTCCCACATACTGAAGTTGTCACAGATTGATGAAGTAGAAAAAAGGAAAGAAAAGGAGGGAGACAATGGAGTTGAGATGAAGGTTTTGGATTTTGATCTCAATAAATTTTATTATGAGGAAGGAGAACTTCATCCGAATAAGGAGATTCAACAAACAATATTGAAGATGTTGAGAATTTTTCTCCCGGATTTTTTCTAAATAAATGTACGTGGTAGTTTTCATTTCAATGTTCGCATCTAGATTAATGGTTTTATTATTATTTTTGGCTGATGTATTTTGTTCTAGTATTCTTCTAATTTGATTATGTCTTTATATTATTGTCTTCCATCTTAATTTATTTTTATTAGTCTTGATGAGAAAGTTTGTGAATTCTGGGAGAAGGGTAATCTTAAAAAAGCAATGGAATTCCTTCTGATGGGAATCGAACCATAATAACACTGCATAATAACACTGCAATTCGTAATAACACTTGGGTAGGTAATTCGTAATAACGTTGATGTAGTTTTGGCCATGAAGACGCATATGAAGGTGGGAGGAACGCATATGAAGACGCTGGACGCATATCTCGTTTTTTAAGAATTGATTTCATCACTGTTGTCTTCATATCACAATTTAAGGAACGCATATGACGCATAAAGTTGTATTTCTATGATTTGATACACGTATAAGCATCATATTTTTATGTTTTTTTATTGCTTTAATTTTAGTATTTTTATTTTCTTTCATATTTCAATTTATTTGTGTTTAATTTTTCTTTTTTATAGGTAACATTAACAAAAATATAAAACATAAAATAAAACAAAAATTAAAGCGAAATGAAATCTCTTAACATTACTCATGCTAACAAATTCATTACATTTTGCACTATAGCAGAGTTACACCTAATTTGTTTAGGAAGACGATCCTCAGCTTCTCGTGCACCTTTATTCATGTGAGGGATTTTGTAATTATTGGATCCTTCAACTTTCATAATTTCCTGCATACACAATTGTAAAGTCAAGAAAATACGATTTATCATTTTCGTCGGATATTCATCAAATGACTTTTTAACTGCATGGATAAGTTCTTCCGCTGTCCTTGGACACTCTTTATGTTGCAGTGCTTGAATGGCGCTAAAAAATCCGAGATCCAAAATATTTAAATCTGGTGAGTTTGGAGGTTGACACACTAATCTCATATCAAAACCATGTTGTGAAGCAGCTTTTTGAAATTCCTTGTCACTTGGATCAACATGCGTCCTTGCGTTGTCTTGTTGAATAAATATGGTTTTTCTTAAATCCTCTTTGGGCCACTTAAGTTGAATTGCCGGTACAACATGTTCAATCAAAAACGTCTTTATTGTTTCTCTTGTAACTGAGGTCATCGGTTTAATCTCTAATGTTCCGGCATCTCTGTTTCGACTTCTTCTTTGAGCTGGTTGTGAGGTAACAAATGGAAACACTCCTATTTTTCCCGAGAACACTTCATTTCCTTCATTGTCAAATCTTGGACGAGCCATAGCAACTAAAAACATTACCTTTTCAATGTAATTCTTACTCTGACATGTGCGCAACGGTTCCTCTTTGGTGGGAAGTAGATAATGTTTTTTGACTTCCTAGTCATATAGAGCCATTTTTCGTCAATATGCACAACATTAAACATGTCAACGAATTTTGGCTCATAAGGCAAGCTGTTTTGATCCAAAATAGATAAGCAAAATCGCAAATGCGCTTTGTTATTATCTTCTCTTAAGTATGGCTTAATAGCGTTTGAATGATGTCGAATAAGACCTTGCTTTATACGTCTATGTAATGACGTGTAGCTAACACTTGTATCCCTGGCCTTCAAAGATTCGGTAAGTGACATTATAGTCTTTCGTCGATGTAAGGAATTTGAAGAACGTGATTTAAGTCAACTTGAACTCTCTTCCGCCCATAATTTTTTGTTTTCTTATGGGACACATCAACTGCTTCACCATTTGGAGTATCTTTTGCCCGTTTCCAAATCCTTGGACTTTGCTTATATGAATTGAAAACAACTCTACAACCTCTTTGATTGTATCTCTTTTCAACTTTCCATTAACACTTTTTTTTAATAAAGTGTTGTATATTGCCCATCTCTGCTCATTTGTTAAATTTTTCTTTGTTTCCCTTACTATTTCCTCTTCCAACAACGTATCTGTTTATAAGGAAAAAAATTACATTCAATTTTTAAAATAACCAATATTGAAATAAAAACACAACCAACACAAATTGCATAAAATTGCCTAGTTCACTTTATAAACTTTCCATCACCATAATGAAAAATAATGCCACAATAAAACATAAAATCAAAATTGACATATGAAATGAAACGT
>JANZLH020000160.1:122123-134571 GCA_026770325.2 Erythroxylum fimbriatum | reverse complement strand
TTTGAATATTTATATATTTTAATTTTAATTATATATAATTTAATTATACAAATTAAATTAAATTAAATTATTTTTAAAAATCGGAAGAAACCAAAACAAAAAACAGAAACAAACAAATTTTTTTAGTGAATTTGAAAACAAAAATAGAAAATCAAAAATAAAAATAAAAACATACACCCCTACTATCACCTAAACTCCATTATTATTTTACTCTCTTTCAGTTCGGTGGTCACACATTTGAATTGGATATTCTTTTTTAATTATTATTTTTAACAGATAATTATTCATTTTAATATAAAATTTTTTGAATTTGTATTTTTAAGTGTTCAATTTTGGTAACACACGTTTATTCTTTTTTAAGTAATAACAAAAGTTTTTGAACTTTTGTGCATTAGTGGTAAATGTTACAAAATCTTTTAAAACATGATTATTGATTTTGATAATGGTGTGATAAATTGAACATAATTTTTACTTCATAAGAACCTTTTACTCTTGTAAAGCATATTCTCAAAATTTTAGAATTTTAAGTGAAAATTAAAAATTTTGACACTCATATAAAAAGAATTAAAAATAACTTTCCAAATCAAGCATAAGAGGCCAATTACACGGGTCCAGATCTTCCGTCAAGTTTTTATGGTGTCTTATTATGTCAAGTAAATCTCAGCCATTTATTTATGCGGGCTCCACGTTTATTTATGTGAAGCACACATGGAACTCGCATAAATGAATGGCTGAGATTCACTGAATACAGACACCATAAAACTGGACAGAGGACCTTGTTTCCAATTACACGCTCAGGAACGGGCAATAGGGTTGCCCCTTAAAAGTAGTTCTTCCTACACATGTAGATGCGACTCATAACTACTGAAGTGGGAAACACTAACATTTCTGGTGAGCGCCAAGAACATATGCTACTATATCTTGCAAGAAAACCCCTATAATAGGTTACAATTATGCTCTATTAGAGAAAGCAAAGAAGAAAGATTTTACAATAGTTGCAACCAAAATAACACACATTGGAGAAGATAGAACAAGCAGCAGTCATCTTAAGCTCCTTATCGGTATACAAATCAAACTATATTAATTAATCAAGCAAAAACTAATTTACACTAATCTTGTGCTGAACTTGAAGGGCTTGTCCCTCGATTCGACAATTTTGATTCCACAATCATTGGACTGTTAGGCCCTCTCCCACTTGACTTAGGACTTCTCTCACCTCTCAGCTCACTAATTCGAGGACTGTACGTGTATAATAACCTCGGACTTTGAGGAGTTTTAGGATTGCTTAATGGTGTTGCAGTGGAGCTTGTGACTTTAGGACTGCTGATACGCCTAAACTCTCCCCTGCTTCTGGTGATAACCTCGTCTAAGATTTCACCATCTCCTCCGTAACTAGCTCCAGTTGCCAACTCTGACTCCTGCAAACATAATCCATAGCAGATTGTACAGGTGAAGCGAACGAAAAGGGTGTTTATATCTTGATGGTGGCAGTCGAGATGTATTCTTACCGTTGCAAGATTGAAAGGTAGAGCTGGTGCCTCCTCGTACTCTGCTGCATCCATGTCTTGAAGATGTGCACCTTTGAAAAACTTGGGAAGACAGTACTGTCTCACTGGAACTAATAACATGATCATCAAAGGAAACATGACACCGGCGATTGGTATCCAAGTGAGGCCAAAGCATACTAGCAAGTAGATGGTTTGGAAGACGGTGAATAATGCAATGGTTTTGAATGGAACTGTTTCAACGAAAGTGGCATGACACTCTTCAAGGACTCTGCAAGAAATGAAAGTTGACTCTTTAAGTCCGAGGAAGAAGGAATAAGTACATGAGTGGTGTGAAAACGAAGGGTTTCGGAATTCTTAATTACTTGTATCTTCTGCTTGGTGCTGTGAAGAGGAGCAATATTCGTTCCCAGAATTGGTTGCCGGGTAGGCTTTCTATTGCCATGTAAGCAAAGTAGCCCCAAAGAACAGACGTTGGTATCTTTTTGAGAAACGGCATGGCCGCTACACATCCTCCAACCATTGTCGCTTGAAGCAAGTTGCTAAGACGCTGTTCTTTGACTTCTACCGGCAATAGATCATCAATCTCTTTCTCGATGTCAAAAACTGTCTCATCAACTGGAGCATCAATATGGCCAGTGCATGAAGCTGCTTGGATGGTTGATTCTTTGAATTCTTTTAGGCCCTACTCCAGAAGTACATAATGAGATTATATTGGAGACTGTATTCCATGTAGAAAGGACGATGGGGTTACCGTCTGTTAAAATCATACCTGGGACTGGGAAGGTTGTTGGTAGATCAGAGGAGTCTGCATTTGTTGATAGGCTTCTTGCATGTTCCCGTACAGTCGTCCCAAACTAGCGTTACTTTTAATACTTTTTCGTGCTGTTGCAACTAGTCGATTACGTAATAGCTGCGTTCAATCAAATTGTATTCTTAGACAAGAGAAAGAGCTGCTGATTTTAAGGAAATAATTTACTGTCAATCACCTGTAATAAGGATCAAGCTCGGTTCGGGTAGGTTACCTGGTGTTTAAGAGTAGCCAAGCTCTTGGTATGCATAGGAGATTGTGGGATGACCCCGTTTGATGGAGGAATTCCAATAAGTCCGCAGAGTAAGGTCTGACATGATACATTATAAACTTGTTTTTTATTAAAACTTGGGGGAAAGAGAATTGAAAGGAGGAATTGTTCACATACCAGGAATCCCAAAAGAAGCAAGTCATAATGGTAAGAAGAAGGTTTTCTCAGGTTGAATTCTTTCTGTTGAGCAAGTTGAGATGCTACACTATGGTCAAAATAGTAGAGAACAGCAATCATTGTTGCAGGAATGAGCGCTCCAATTATGTAGGAGACTGGGACATCTAACATGTCCTGTGACATGGTACTTAAGGTCTTAGACTATTATCTTTTCGTTGGTGCAGAGAAAATGTTCCAATTATCAGATATTCTTGAAGACTATCTGATGCTATAAGTAAAACAGACCTTAATGACAGTCCAGTTCTCATAAGCTCCAGGTGACCAGGGATTGGGGCTGAAAAGGCGTCGAGGAATGCCTTTTGGTACGCTACTGGATGGTATGTAGGAAATAGCTGTCCACACTAGAACCATAATGGGCACACCGTAGTCTGCTATTAAGCTCCTGAGCCAACCTGCGATCAATTGTTACAAGTCTGACGATAGTGGTTATGAAATCGTTAGGTTTTTTATTGTATGATCAGCATACCAGTCCCATAGCGCCAAGCCCTCGCCTTTCGACTTCCGAGCGATGTGAGCAGGAGACCAAAGGACAGTACTAGAGCAAACATCCCATTAGCAAACCTCCATGAAGGTACGAACTCCAATAGTTTTGAATCTTCCCGTTTTGGAATGCGAAATTCATCAACAAGCCCCTGCAAGAAAGATATTACACATTCACGATCAACAAACAACTATTGTGGAGGACACTACAATTGCTCTTCTACCGAGGAAATTCGAACACATTAGTCATGATCTTACTTTGATTGCTTGCTGCATGAAGAGCATCGCAATAAGCATACCAAACAGTTCCCCTGCCAAACGGGTAAACCTATTGATAATGGAGCAAGCTCCCAAGATAGCAAGTAAGAACAACAAGAATGCTGTCCAAACGCACACCCTGCAAAATCATTTGACCAGGTACCTTGTGTTAAACGACCTGCCATAAACACGCCAGCCAGCCAGCCATTTTTCACCGAACAATGAAGATCAGGCTCTTACCATCCTGTCCATGCTAGGAACAAATTCCGACCCAGTTCAGGTCTTTCCTTGGCAAAGTTGAACATAAAAGTGTACATGATAACGGTAGGCTCTGCAACTCCAAGTATGAGTAAAGGTTGACCTCCAATGATGGAGTGGATGATCCCACATAGAGCTGTCGACGCAAGCGTTTGAACTGCTGTGAGAACTCCATCTGCCAATAGAAGAACGATTTCTTAATTGCTAAATTTCATTGGGATGTATTTAGATAGCAAAATTTGAGCATAGTAACATCAAACTTTTCAGGAAGGAACATTTTATTACCAGTGTTTCTCTCCAGTTGTTCCCCGAATGAAATGACTGGAATTGCCGAAGCAAAGAATATGTAAGTGGTGGGAGCCAAAATCCTGAAAAGAGCACGTAGTCGAAATATATATCAACTGTAATATTAAAAGAGGTCTAAAATAGCAGACAGCAAAAGGATGTAAACAGCAAATTTGCCTCTGAATCAAAGAGAAAATGTGATAAGATCATCAGTTAGTACCTGAAGCCTGCTCTAAGTCCACCTATCCAATCTTGTTTATAACACAATAATCTTCCTCGAAGGTCATTCTTGATTCCACAAAATGGAACAAAGGTTTCCTCCATGGTTGGACTGAGGATAGGACCTGGGAATAAGAAAAGAAAACAAGAAATGGGAAATACTACTTTTCTCCTTCCCTTGAGAACCTTTTCAAGTGTTGGTCTAAAACACCAGGGTTGCAGAATACTCTCTGCCAGGTACGTTATATTCTACAAGGAAGAGAAATGTTGTCCATTTGAGAATTACTTGGCTTGGGAACACATGAGCAGGTCAACTGTAAATAAGAGATCAAAGAACAGATGAGCGTGATATTTTAATCCAGGCTTCGTAAACGTACAGGTAAGTAACAAATGTGTGAGCTGTTGGCTAAGAAGGGAAGCATCCAAGCCACTTGAGATTATTATATTTCTTGGTTGCCGTATGTTGTGTGCTTGCTAGAATCAAAAGCTCCAAATATATAGAGATATACGCCAAAGTTGCTTTGAAAGAGTGAGATCGAATTTCGGTGGCACCAACATAATTAAATCAAACTTCTTTTTTTCTGATTTACCTCCCTTACCTGTATAATTAAGTCAAACTTGTTTTTCTGATTTAAAAGTACAGATCCAACTGTAACTGATCTTTTTGAAATTTATATTTAATTTTTAATATTAACAAATTCATTTGATAAAAAAATTTATTAGTCAAAATTAAATAATGACATGATAAATGAATAAAATAATGATAACAAAGTATACTGCAAAAATTAAGAGATTATATTTAAATTAAAGCATTAGTTTATAAATATAAACATTAAAATCATGGATATGAATATCGTTCCGTTCCAGCCAGTACCGACTGGAACATACCGTACCGGCCAAGAATCGGAACAGAATGGTCAACCATCCGTACCGGCTAAAAATACCGATCGGTATCGGTAGTTTTCGGTCTGTACCGGCCGGTACCGACAGTACCGAACCATACCAGCCGGTACCATAAAATTTAAAAACCCTAGGGACTTAATTGTAATTTTGAAAATTTTTAACTTAAAAATTCCTAACCCCCCTGACTCTTTCTGTCTTTCTCCCCGCACCAGACGCAAACTTGTGCTTCCTCCTCTCCTTCTTCTCTCATCTCTGCGTCGCGCCGCCTCCTCCTCGCCGCCGCCGCCCGCCTCTGCTCTTCTCACTGTCGTTGTCGCTTGCCTCTTCCTCAACGCTCGCCTCCTCCTCTGCTCTTCTCACTATCGCCGTTGCTCGCCTCCTCCTCGACGTTTTTCATTCCTCCATGCAGACCCGACGCCACCACCTTCTCCACGTCTCCTTCAGTTCTCCAGTCCTCCTCCTTCGACCGTTGGTTTGCGCAGTTGGCGATTCCTTCTTTCTCCCTTCGAAGGTTCGACCTCAGCCCACTCCTTACCACCTTCTCCTTTGGTTCTCCTTTCCTTCCTCCTCGTCGCCTCTCTTCCTTCGACGCACCATACGATCACCTCAGCTCAGACGGACCACACGATCCGACATCGACCTAGATTGACAAAGACCCGATTGTTTTGGGGTGTATGTGTTTTGATTTTTGTTTCATTTTTCATAACATTTTGAAAATTATTGCTTCTGTTGATTGTGTTGATTGTTGGATGATAGTAGATTTTGGGTTAAAATGTTGTGTTAGATTTGGGTAAAAATTGGATGTTGATTTCGGCTGAGAATGGGAAATGAGAATGGTGATGGTCCGAATGGATATTGAAGTTGATTGATTTTTGTCATTTGTGAATGTTAAAGTTGAACTGAAATTTGAATTGGATTTTGCCATTTTGGAAGTGGATTGGAAATTTGGAATGGTAATTTCCAGTATTGAATGATGGAAATTGGCTTGTGAGTTTAATGTAAACAATAAACTAGTAAAGTATAGAATACAACTGTGTAACATTCAAATATGGTCTATTTTGCAATTTTAAAAAATTTTAAGAAATATTTTATAAATTTAAAAAATTTCTCGAAACGGTACCCAGTACCAATTGATACTAAAATAATTTCATTCTAGAACTCAATTTGGTACGGAGCCCCGTTCAATATTCATAACTTTAATTCAAATGTTAGAGATGATTCAAATGTTAGAGATGATTGGATGCATTCATAATTTCATATGGCGTTGGAGTCTGAATAATTTGCTCAGCTGTTATATTCTATTCAAAGCACCTCGGAAACAATAATGACACAGCTTCACTGGAATATACGTGATAAATCCCTATCCCTATCCCTATCCCTATCCCTATCCCTACCCCTACCCACCAGATATTTATGGTAAAAAGCAATAAGTTTTAAGTCAAAGGTGATTAAAAAAACAGAGTTTTCAATTGTTAATTAATTTTAGCTTTTTAACTCGTTAAATAAAATTTTAATAATTTATTAAATACTTGTTTGTATATATTAGAGAATATCAATTGTGATTTTTTGTTACAGAAAAAAAATATAAAACATTAGTTGACCATCTGAGTAAGAAAGTTTATATATATGTGGTTCACTTTAATCTATTTTCCTAGGAATCTGTACTTTACGTAAGTTGGCCCATGTGCTCTAAAGCTTCAGACAGCTCATGTCGATCGACCAGCCAGCTTCTTGTTCGTTCACTGATTCTTTCTGGGATTGTTAAGTACACGAAAGATCGGGTTGACTGTGATAACTAAATCAACATAAAACTAACGATAAATAATTTCTAAAAAAATAATAAGGACATGTCATTTTGTTTAAAGAGCAATTACAAATTGTTCAAAAAATAAATATTCTTTAACGTAGGAAGAACTAAATAATAAGTTTCGTTGTTCCTTACAAAATTATTAATTATTATTTTTAAAATAATAATAAGAATAACAACAGCAACATATGAAGTTGTTTACCAGTGGAGTGGCACTTAACATTTAGGTGAATGAAGAAGGTGCAATAACTTAAACAGATGATCGATTCGAGTACTCTCCTCACCATTAGACTGCTCCTAAAAACCTTTTTCCATCATTATTGTGTTAATTAATTAATAATTATCATTACAACAACAAACAAACATAGTTGTGCACCATTTTTTGGTCTCATCCAACCCGATCATCCTCGTTTGTTAATTCAATCCTAGGAAACTTCCTCGTTGCTGATGCAGAGTTACTAAATTATTATATACGATACAACAAATTTTGTTAATTGCTGTGCTGTCACTAAAAACGTCAAGATTCTCCATTATGGTCCAACAATCGCAAATGTTTCCTATTTTTCTTGAGTTTATAACGAGCACGAATTCCGAAAATGGTGGGCAGCCACATTAATTGATAATTACAATATTAAAAACATGTGGGAGGGAACAAAAATCTTGTCTTTGTTTTTTTTTTATACCAAAAATGATACCTAATGAATTACAGTACGTCATGTCATTTGACGGGAGCTAAAGTTTTTGGCTTTATTTTTCCTTCAAAAAAAAAACACAGGAAAGAAAGTTCACCATTCTAATGATATTGTCTGGCACTTGGTCCTGGTTCCTGCTCATAATTGACAAATGTGAGGTCAAGGCAAAAGCATATGTCCCAAAACCCGCATCTATCATTTTCAATCTCAGCCGTTGACTAAGTGGTAGGGTCCGTCATGATGTTTATAGCTTTGCATGGGTCACTCCCACATAATCCGCACTGTACCAATTTCAGATGCAAAGTATTACTGTAGCCCGTGGACCAATTACGCGATGCATGAACTAGATAGCTTCTTACTCTTTTGATTTCGATCCTCGGTTTCTATTATAATTTCCTTATACACCTTTGACTTTAATTTAGAAAAATACGAATGCTTTGTTTGGGAATGAAGAGCCAGAAATTGGTTGGTGCAACAAGACTTTGGCAGCTTCAGTTAGAGGACTCCGATTTGCGAAACAGCCTGGCTAGCTGCTGCTTCCAAGTAATAAATGGAGGATAATATTGTCATTAAGCAAACAATTAATCTCAAATACTAAACTTAAGTAGCTTTTAAAAAATTAACTGATTGAATTGAATCAATCAACTCAACCATCAAATAACTAAACAAATAAACAACTTTTTAATATAAGTAGAACAGTTAATTTACGTCAAAAGTAAAAAAATAGCTTATCAAATGTTTACCAAGTAGCCCGCCTTGAATATACCCTTAATACCCAACATAGTTTATGACTAACATAACATTGTCAAAACTCCAGAAACGTCATCGGACAAAACAGTAGTTAAAAATTAAAAGCACGCATGTCATTTGATCGCACACTGCATCACTTTACTGGCTATTGGCCATAGACTCGTACTAAACTTCCATGAGTAATTTTAATAATAATCTTATTATTTTTATCAATCATAATTAAACATTTTACAAAAGAACCCTCAAATTATTTTACAATTGAACATAAGGTTCCTTTATAAAATATTGTTTAAAATAAATAAAATCATAATTACATTTATATATCTACGTCGACCACTGAGTACCTACAAGGAAATTCCGGTGAGCAAGAGTCCAAGTAATAAAACAAGTTTTTAATAGAGTGCATGATTGGACCGACCCTGTTAGGTGGTAAAAAAGAGAGCAAGGAAAAGGCAAAGACACTGTTTTTAAGACTACTAATATCTAAACACTCCATTTCATCTTCATTGTCGTTACTTGGGAATGGATACTCTTATCAAACCACTAAAGTATGAACCCAGTCTTCCCTCTGAGCTTCAGGATCTACCAATCAAATACTTACCAATGAAACTTGTCCATGCTAGAATCTAGTCACATACTGGACGGAGAGCTGAACCGCTCACAAATGATTTATTTTATAATTTATAAATTCTTTAAATTTTATTTTATTAATTGTTCAAAGATTAAGATACAAATTATGAGAAAAATATGTAAAATTTTAAAATAATAACTATATATGTTTAAAATAAGTGACAGATCAAATATACCAACGTTGACATTTTGCCTAGCTGAGCCAATCCAGTTCCACTTCACATCTTCAAGTAGGCCACCTTGTGGCACATCTGCTGGATTCCCATGTGACCCATTTTTTAAGTATAGAAGTGCATTAGAAGCCCAAAAAATAGTTGACATTTATCATTAAAGCAAGCCCATTCAGCAAAAAGACCAAACATTTTAAAAAATGAAAACTAAAATCATTATTTTTAATTAAGTAAAATGATCAAATTGAATATTAAAATTTTGAATTTTCGTCAAAGTTTAATTTAAACTATATCGTTTCTAAATATTCAAATCAAAATTTAACCTTTTCAAAAATTTAACATAATACAATCAATTCCATTTCAATTTAAGATTTTATTATTTTTTAAATGAATGATTTTGCCATATGAATCATAGCTAACAAACTGTTGGGACAAGACGCCTGAAAAATCAATCAATCCAAGAACTGTTGGAGGCCTACCAATCTCTGCAAAGAGTTCAGATCATCTGTATAGTTTTATGGTGCCTTATTCTGTCCCATGAATTTCAGTCATTCATTTATGCGGGCTCCACGTGGGTCCCACATAAATAAACGTGGGATCCGCATAAATGAATGGCTGAAATTTATGGGACAGAATAAGACACTATAAAACTGGACAAAGGATTTTGTCCCCTCTGCAAATACCTCCCTAATACGAACACAATCGAATCTTTTGATGTTATGTCCTGCCTATATTTGGCAATTCAGAATGCTAAAAAACCCTGTCAGCAACATCCTCAAACACTGGGGGAACCTGTAGTAGCTTCTCGCGTTATCTCATCACATCAACGAAGAGACAAAGGTCCAAGGTCTTACGAGCATACTATAACTCTCATGCTCCACCAGTTTTCTTGGACAAACTATAATTGTACCAAACTCCAATACCCAAAACTTTTGTCCCGTCTTATTAGGAATTATTGTTTCCAAGTCAAAGAACACAATCTCTAATCATGAGCAAGAATTGTTAAAGTGATAAAAATAATTTTCAGAGAAGAAACAGAAGAAGTAGAATCAAGGCACTGGGTTGAAATAATTCTAGTCATATCCCTCTATTCAACCCTTACAATGGCTTTTTATAAGCTATTTATCACCATGGTAAGAATAACGGAGCCTAATACTTAGTAGGAAGTGGTTCCTACTTTGGAGGCCAACATTTATCTACTTACAACAGAAAATAAAGCAGCAATCAAGATTGTGTCATCCAACATCCATTCATCCTCATCAAATCACGTACTAGTTCTGCACGTTTCAACCAAGCTACAGCCACGTACCTGTCATTACTCCCTTCACAGAACAGAACATCTTTGTCCTCAAGGATGAAGTTGAGGTAAGTACGTAAAAATCATCGTAAATTTTCTTAAGTTGCATCTTCAATTGGAGCTCCAACCCATTTCACTAGGATTTCGGTTTTAGGCCAATACTTCCCTTTGGAAATTACATGACAATCTAGTAGTTCTAAAGGTATAGGAATGATGGTTGAATCATTTGATATTGGTGGCAACACGGGAAGTGCGGGTGGATGATTCCCTAAATATTTTCGCAAAAGACTGTCATGGAAAACATTATGTATCTGGGCACCTGGAGGTAAAGCCAGACGATAGGCAACAGTCCCATACCTTTCAACAATCTCAAATGGTCCAAAAAACCGTAGGGATAACTTCATGGAACTGCGAAAAGCCACTGAAGATTGACAATATAGATGAAATTTCAACTACACAAAATCTCCCACCTGAAATTGTACCTCACGACGGTGATGATCTGCTTGTTCCTTCATACATTCTTGAGCAAAAATAAGATTATGTTTCAATTTATGAAGGATTGTTGCTTGATCTCGGAGGTGTTCATGTTAGACCCCAAACTCTTCTTGGAAGTTAGAACTATTAAATGAGAAATTGTTGGCAATTAGTTATGAGTAAAGCAAAAAAGGAGAATTCTTGAATTAGAAATGAGGTAAGAAATGGTTTAGGTACAAAATAAGTTATATGTGAAATGTTGGAAGCTAAAAGCTGGAAAATGTAGTTGAAACATGTTCATTGAGTATGCTTCGGTATTTTGACAATATCTTGTTCTGTAGTTATCCAAATAGAATGATTTTTAATTTGGAGTAAACTAGAGACATAGAGCTACAAGTTGTCTGATGAAATCTAGTTTTAATTCAGTCTCTAAAAATTCCAATTTCTGGATGGAAGTTTAGCATAGAATACTATGTCAGTATAAGAACAGTTCGAAAATGTTTGGGATATAACTTTCAGATTACTAAACCAAATTAAATAATTTTGGTGTCATTAGAAATTTAAAACAATGAGAAACATTTTTCTAGAAGGAAGAATTATTAAATTTCTTCAATTTTTCCATGCTCATTAGTTAAGGAGTTAGAAGTATAAGATGTTAGTTTTAATAGACACAAGGGGGTAAAATTGGAAAGGCCAAGTAAGTGAAGGGCAAAATGGGAAGACAACCTAAAAATGTGTCTTGAATAATTGAGAAAGAAGGAGAGAATCGTGAGGAGCTAACAGAAGAGAGAGAAAAAATGTAAAAAAGAGAAAAGAAGAAGAAGAAATCGTGGGAGGAGCTAGGAAAGAAGAAGAAAACGTGGGAAGAAGAGAAATCAAGCTTGTTAAGGTAAGTTAATCATCTTTTCTTCTTGCTTTATTAGAGAAATGGGTTGTGTTGAGAATGAAGGGATTAGAGAGAGAATGGGTGTTGTGTTGGAAGAAAGAAGAGGAAGAAGGAACCCATTTGATTCCTAAGGTTTCTAAACTAGGTTTTGGGTTTTCTAACCTAGATGGACTATGGGTAGGTTAGGTTTAAGCTTAATTTGTGTTTATTGCATTTTTGTGATTATTGAAGTTTATGAATTTTTTGAATATCGTTTTGAATGAAAATGTGTTTGTTTTAGGAAATCCAAAAAATCTTACCCAAGAACAAGAGGAAAGATAACCTTGAGTTGGGATTTCCAAGCAATTAGGTAAGTAATGTATTTATAGTTATTATGTGATTGGACAAATTCTTCCCTATGTGTGTGTATGTGCAAATATCTTGATTTTCAAATTGTTGTGAAGATTTGATAATGCATGATGATTTGTGATTATGTTATACCTAGATAGAGGTTATAACTGTTGGACCCCGAACTTTTGATGAAAATTAGAAATATTAAAATGAGTTTAAATGAGAAAGAAATTGGTGAGAAAATT
>JANZLH020000160.1:95953-112685 GCA_026770325.2 Erythroxylum fimbriatum | reverse complement strand
AACTAAACAATTTAGTAGGAAAAATATGTATAAGACCCAATAATTAATCCAGAAATTAAGGAAAAATGCCATTAATTTTAATGATAAAAATACATCCAACAACAACCTTGCCTTTCATCTTGCCATGAAGGTGTATAGTTTGAGGATGCTCTATTCCTTCAATAGCATGGAATGAAATTTCAAGTAACTTATCTTTCTCTTGATGATAATTTTGAGCTTCAATTGGTGTGTCTACCTCTTCTTTTACATCTTCTATCATAAAGAGCTGACGACGTTGACACCTATGGTCGGTTGTGAATCGTTTATCACAATAATAGCAAAGCCCCTTCTCCTGTCACTTATGGGCTCTTTAACTTGTAATCCTCTTAAAAGAAGTAGGATTGCTACTAGTTACAGGGAGTGATTTAAACGTGGGTGGTGGTCTTAAGATTCTAGCTGGGTTATTGACATCTGTTTTAGTCAGAATTCTAGTTGTAGGAGGTGTTAGAAAATTTACTCCATTTTTTCATAAGCCATTTCTTTCTTTCACTAAACGAGCCACGCCAATCCCATTTGACAAGGAACGTGGCTGTTTTATTTTTATGTCTAACCGAATCTCATCCTTGAGTCCGGCAACAAAACAACCAATCAAGAATTTTCAAGTAACTCATCAACTCGATTCGAGAACCTTCCGAATTCTTCCTGATAAGTTGCAATGGTGGTGACTTGCTTCAATCTCGTAAGTGCCTCAAAGGGGCCTCATAATTTGTAGGACCGAAACGAAGTAGTAGAGCCTTTGTGAATTCTGCCCAGGTTAGTGGTCCTTTAAACTTAGCTAACCAACTATGTCATTGGAGGGCAATACTCTCAGGGTGGAAGGAGGCTAACTGAACCTTTTGCTCCTCAACCACTTCTTTGAAATCGAAATGCTACTTTGCCTTATAAACCCATCCTTGCGGGTCTTCTCCTTCAAATTTTGGGAGGTTAAGTTTGAGATGGTGGCTCTTTTGGTTAGCAAAAGGTTGAGAGTGACTTGTTGGTTGGTTGAATGGGTGAGATGATGCGCTTGGTGCAAAGGGATTAATGTTGGGATTGATGGGTTGAGTTTCTTGTGTTGACTCCAAGTTTTGGAGTTTGGTCAATATGGTTTGTATTGTGGAGTGTATCTCATCAATGTTGGATTCGAGACGCCCCAAAATTTCATGAACCTCATTTCGAAATTCTGCATTGGAATGATTTCGAGTTGCTATGTCGAGCATAACCTGCTCTAATATCACTGATCAAAATAATTTTCAAAGAAGAAACAAAAGAAGAAGAATCAAGAGACTGAGTCCAAATAATTCTGGTCATATCCCTCTATTCCTTCCTTACTATGACTTTTTATAAGCTATATTTATTACAACGGTAAGAATAATGAAGCCTAATACTTAGTAGGAAGTGGTTCCTACTTTGAAGCACAACATTTATCTACTTACAACAGAAAATAAAGCAACAATCAAGGTTGACTCATCCAACAAATCCATTCATCTTCCAATCACGTAACAGTCCTGCACGTTCCATCCAAGCTACAGCCTTGTACCTATCATAAAGGTTTCCATAATTTTACGTACCTTTTAGTGAGTTCAAGGTCTACAATTATTGTTATTGGACTCATATAAATGGATGAGATAATAGGAGTAGAAAATAAGAGAATTCTTTGGTTGGAAGTTGATTGTCTATTTGTCTTGTGGTTCAACTTAGTTTGGAATGGAGTTCTTAGTTTCTTGGTGATAACCTGTTCACAACATTTCCGATTAGATATGAATGACCAATAAGACAATGACAAGTATTTTGCTTGTTAATGTTTGTGGTGAGCCTAATATGTCAGCTATGATGCCCTGAGTCTATCTAAAAAAATTATAAAATTTCAGACTAAAATATCTTAACGAAATTGTTTGTATTATGTTAACTCAAAAGCTCTCACAAACGTTAAACCAAAACATTTAGAGTTAAATTTTACCTTTTTACCTTATTCATGAAGCAGATTCAGCTATTATCCAGGATAAACGCCACAATACATCAGTTATCTGATTGCTATTGTCAAACAGCTATAAAAACTGAAACTTGTCCCATGGAGGAGTTTGTATGGCCTCTCTTTAAGCAAAGAGTAAGATAGCTCATCTTAATTCAGTAAACTACAAGTGAATTGGGCATCTGATATGGAAAGCTTCTCTGCCTTGGTAACTGCACTCAAAGGTAGGGGAACAAAACTCCGTGAAGGGCCATAAAAGTGAGGGAACTGGTTGGTACCATCCACAGCCTCGTATATCAATCCATCACCAAGCTGCATATTGCACATAAAGATAAAGAAAGGATATACCTCGTGTAAAACTATATACCAAGTGCTCCGTACTCTATTCCATGCAGCAACTTTGAATCTAAAGGGGAAAAAAACATACCTTTTTAGCAGCAACCTGAAGCAGGTACAATTCCATCTTGATCTTGGTATTCTGAAAAAATCTCTCCAGTGTTGGCCTCACCTGTTGTCGGTAGTGATATTATAATTTTCATCACACCCACAAATCAAAACAATTAGAGAGGATACCCAGAACCAAACAATCCTGTAACCATCAGCCTTCAATTTGGATATCAAAAGAAAGAAACAGATAAAAAGAGAATACCTGATCGAGCTTGCTCAGGTGGATGAAACCGGCGGACCGATCAAGCTCACCACCGTAGACAGATCCGTTACTCTGCAACTCTTTCCACTCCTCAGCGGTACTTATCCTATACACAAACTCTTCTTCACCAGCCATTTCCCATTCACAACACCACCAACAACCCAAGCGACACCAAGTCGTCACACCACCTCGAAGTATACAAACAATCACCTCACGTGCGTGTCTCCCCCACATCGCACGTGCCTTTGTCTATTCTTTTCTAATCGGGCTTCTACCAATGGGCCCATTGGGGGTTACTTACCTGGCCCAACTACGCTAGTACTAAAATTCATGCGTCATTACAACGCATAATTTAAACTAATATATTAATAATATTAATATAAAGATATGATAATAAAGGCGGCGTCAACGAGGATCGGTCGATGCACTCTGTTACTCAGTCACACTCGGTGGTGTTGGTACTCCGTTTCTTGAAGCTTCTACGGAGAATGGCGATCACGACGAAGCTTGGCTCACTCAGTCTTCTCCATACTTCTCATGACCATCCAAAGAACGAGCTCTTTCTTTTGAATTTTAACTTATCCCAGCTCGGATTCCCTCGATTTAATCAGTCCAGCTTCTTGCCGAAGCAGCGATCGAGAAATGCTGCTCCTCTTGTTCCTACGATCAGAGCTCAAAGAATTCCTGGTATGTGCATTTTGTTTTCTGGGGTTTGTATTGGAATTACAGTAGCTTACGATAAGCGCTCATTTTGTTTGGTTGCTTAATTATAGAGTATGTTCCCGATGCTAAATTCTACAAAGTGGAAGCGATTTTGAGGTAAATTTTCTTTTTCATGTTTCGTGGATCCTTCTGGTGTTGTTAATTTGAACTGGTTAACTTTTATTTTCTTGTTTCTTTCTTTATCTGGTCCGGTTGTACTGAATTTGTTCTGAAAAGACCCTGGAGAGTCTCTCAAGTTTCCTCGGTGAGTTGATAGTGTTTTATGAACTTGCTTTCTTCTCCTGTTGTTGATTTCTGTGTATGATCATATCCTTATTTACTACCTGAAGCTCTACGAGTCACATTCAATTAGATATGAAAATATTCAGTGATTATCATGTACCTTGAGATGCTTATTATGTAGCATAACTGGAATTCATTCTACTAAACAATAAGTGGATAAAGATCGACTTGATAAAGACAATTTGTTTGCTTGATGTATCGTTGCAAATATCATTCTGTCAACTCTTTCCCATTTCTTGGTATGTGAACCTCTATTTGTACGACACGTGATGATCGACTATTGCATTGATTGTGCTTCTTAATGGAGTTTTTTGGATAATTGAGGCTTTCAATGCTTTCAAAATTCTGAGCTAACTTTGAGTATACTTGAGTCTGTAGCGTAACTCTCAGTTGGAACAGGATCTTAACTGTGAAAGCTGTTCCTTGTATAGTTTTTTTAGTTTCTATACACGCCTCTCTACTCAATTTAGGTCATTATGTTTTTCAAATTAAAGTCACTGGATCATGACACACCTCTTTGCAAGTTTCAGAGTCTCTTAACTGATTTAGTTGTTCAGTTCCCAGACCATATAAGCTTTACTGGTTCCAACTTGGTAATCTGATCTTGCTCAGTCCTCTTTTCATTACTTTTCTGGCACTTTAGGTACGCATTAATGAGTGGATGTCATGCTTTTTTGAGTGAGATAAGCACTCATCTAGCTACTACTTTTTTTCTTTTTAAACCAAAAAAAACGTAGATATATAATGACCATTCATGCTTGAATTCATTGTCGTCATTCTACCTTGACAAGATAACTTGGTCCTTCCAAGGCACTCGATACTCTACAACTGTTATGTTCCATCAAACAAATGAGACCCAGTGTCTTTTTTTCTCACAGCTTTCCAAACTTCTGCTCACCATTTCATGTTCAATTTAGCACCTGAATCTCTATAGATTTCGTAGCTAAACACTATTTTTACTTTATTGGTGAAAGTGAAGGCTTTGCTGAAAATTGGGATTCGTGGTGTCACTGTTTCTGATGTTCGAGGATTTGGTGCTCAAGGCGGTTCAGCAGAGAGGCATGGAGGTGAGCTTTAAGCTTTTAGATATGTTGAAATTCCGTTGTATAAATGCTAAATGTCCCGTAAAATCAAAAACTAGATCTATATTTTCTATATTACAATTCGAATATTTATTTCTCACGTGTCACATCCCATGCTTTCTATTTTGGCTCTTATTTAGTATTATGTCCATTTTGGTTCGAAATAAAGTCATAATCCCTATATTTATTGACCTTACTCATCCCTTGATGATTTTTGCTCCCAACATTGTAGGCTCAGAATTTTCCGAGGACAAGTTTGTTGCTAAAGTTAAAATGGAGATTGTGGTGAGCAAAGATCAGGTATGCACATGAAGAACGAACTGTTTGTGAAGGTCAAACGATTTAAACATTCAACTGTTGTTTGTCTTATTCAGTCATCATATCTCAGGTTGAGGCCGTGCTGGAAACAATCATTCAGGAAGCGAGGACTGGAGAAATTGGAGATGGAAAGATTTTCCGTAAGATCTTTTGCATTGAGAAAATCAGATCCTATGAATCATTTTTTCCCCTTTACTAGTAAAAGTTGGAGAAGTGGAACTTGTTTCATTTGTTATCTTGTTCACTATTTTTGCAGTGGTACCTTATAAGTTGTTGTCTGTTAACCTTAATGCAACTCAGTTTTTGCCTTGGTTTCATTTCATGTACACTTATAATTGTTGTATGGTTATTTTTATTTTGTTAACTAAAACAGAACCGCATTTTATACTCCTCTTCAAATCAGGATTTCAGAGGAGGCTAGTTATTTGTTGAGAGTGAAGACTAATGTATTGCAGTATATCTTGCATTGTGATAACTCGACTCCAACTTGTATGGCCACAGTCTCAAACATTTGTCTAACGGGAAAACATGCAATTCTTTAACTGTTTACTCATATTGTCTGATTTCTAATGAGGTTTCCATTGATTTTGCAGTGGTGCCTATTTCAGATGTTATAAGAGTTCGCACTGGTAATTTGCTAGCTGTTCTGTTTTTATTTTTACCTCATTTTTGGAGTTCAATGGCTATAGCAACGCTTTTTCCTATTTTTCGGTTGTAATGTTCAAGCCGGAAGGCATTTACCAGTAGCTAAGCTACCTTTAATGTGAAATTTGCAGGTGAACGTGGCGAGAAGGCTGAGAAGATGACAGGAGGTCGATCTGACTTGTTCATTAACTAGCTGAAAGTAGCAACATGTGCAGTGGCATCTAACTCGATACTTCGCGAATAAAAATTAGGCTACTATTCTTGGCATCTAACTCTCGAATGGGGGCTGGAGGTTTGCAAAATGGGTTTTTAAGGAAACGCTGTTGGGCCCATGGGGCCTCCATGCTCGAATTTATGAACCCATGAACTTTGTTCTCTTGTTTGCTTGCTTAGTTCATCTTATAAACACTTTCGATGCGTATCATTCTAATTTGATGAGACTCCGAATGGCTGAATTTTGAGTTACAGGTAATGGTTTGATGTTTGGAGGACAATGTAGTAATCTCCGCAAGTCTGCAATTGTAGATGTGAAAGCAACAGTAGAATGAACCACTAAGAGAAAACACGCGAGCCTAAATGGGGGGCGGTCTTATTATTCATCGAGTCTGAGAAGAAGCTTAGTTAGTGGTGAACAAGTCTGTCAAGAATCGAGGAAATAATTTCGTACAGTTTTTAACTGTTAATGGTTCGAACCCGTGACAGGCGAGACGCCAATTGGTTCACTCCTGCGAATATCTTCGCAATTTATAAGCTTATTAATTCCACCTCTGACCCAATTGATCACATTCCCGTTAGGCATCTCACTCGACGATTTGTATGCTCCACGGAATTTGGACAATGCATCATCGTAATCACACCTGCATGTCCCAAGTTTTTTCTGGGCAGTGAGATCAGTCGCCTTTGTTGGAAGAAGTTAATTCAAAATTTTAGGAATTTGTTTTGTTATTTTGTTAGCATCAAATTAGGCGGATGATTTTCTGCTGTTATACTTCCTACTTTCTAGGTAGAAGGTTGGGAGTTTTGTGCTTGACAAACTTTCCTCTCCAGCATGTATCTGTTCGGTTGTAAAGTCTATTTAATAGCTCCTCTTTAGCTTCAATAATATGAATGATTAACACCTTCATATATCTCCTTTCGTCATTGTTATTTAATTTTATCCGACAATATTGGCATCAGAGTTAGGTTCTTTCTAAACTAGGAACTTAATTTTTTTCGAACATGGCAACAAACTCAAATGCAATTAGTATGTCTGCACCACAAATTCCAATCTTTAAGGGAGATTCATACGAGTATTGGAGCATAAAAATGAAAACGTTGTTCAAATCACAAGATCTTTGGGATTATGTGGAGAAAGGCTGTGTAGAAACAAGTGATGACAACGAGACAACAAAGAAGGAGAATTAGAAACGAGACGCCAAAGGGTTGTTTTTTATCTATCAAGTAGTAGATGAAGCAATCTTCTCACAAATAGCTGCAACAATTACCGCTAAGCAAACATGGTCTATCCTAAAAATAGAGTTCTAAGGGTCAACAAAGGTAATCACCATTAAGCTTCAATCCATTTGATGTGAATTTGAAACTTCTAGCATGAAAGGAAATAAGTCTGTACAAGAGTATTTGACAGGTATCTTTGCTATTGTGAGCTAGATGAGATCTTATGGAGAAAAATTGCTAATAAAATAGTAGTTGCCAAAGTTTTAAGAAGCTTAATTTCTAAGTTTGATCATGGAGTAGTTGCAATCGAGGAATCTAAAGATCTGTCTATTTTTTAGTTTGATGAATTAATTGGATTCATGGCAAGCACATGAAGTCAAGATTAATAGGACAACAGTGAAGGAAGAGGAAAAACCTTTCAAACCAAAGGAGAAGTAAGATCGTCCAATCAATAAGGAAGAGGTAGAGGTTGTGGTGGATTTTGAGGAAGGGGGAGAGGCTGTAACAACTCAGTCCAATGTTCTTATTGCAAAAAGTTTGGGCATATAGAGAAGTTTTGCTGGTCCAAGCTAGAAGAAGAAGCTAACTACACAAGAGAAGAAGAGGAACAAGGTGACTACTTGTTCATGGCTCACAATTCTAAAGAGGGGTTGATCAATGATGTCTGGTATCTTGATAAAGGTGCTTGCATCGTATAACCGAAGGTAGATCCAAGTTTAAGGAGCTAGACAAGTCATCAAAACTCATATGCAGTTGGGAAATGACAAGCAACTTCAGATAAAAGGACTTGGGACAGCGATGGTAATGGTATGTAACTGGGCAAAGTTCATAAAAAATGTGCATTATGCTCCTTGTCTAGCTCACAATATGATAAGTGTGGGTCAACTAATTGAATGCGGATATTTTGTGGTATTTAACGGATCACGATGAGTGATAAAGAATGAGGAATTTGGAAAAGTGCTTGCTTATGCTAATATGTCTCCAATAGAAAGTTTCCTTTGGATTTTTTGTGAACACAAAGGTGGCTTTGGTTAACATGGAGTTAGATGGCAGTAAACTATGACACTTGAGGTATGGTCACTTAAACAAGAAGAGTTTACAACTGTTGACAAATAAGCAGATGGTAAGAAGCCTCCTCTCAATCTCTACATAAAGAAGCCATGTGAAGTGTGTGAGCTTCGGAAATAAACAAAGAAGGCTTTTCCAATTGGAAAAGTTAGGCGAGCAACTGAAGTTCCGGAACTGGTTCGTACTGATTTATACGGTCCCATAAAGAGTGAGTCTTTGTCAGGAAGTAAGTACTTCTTGTTTTTTTTAAAAAGAAAGAATAAAATGCATTTAAAGGAAAATATAATTAAGGGCTTACAACATATCTAGGGGAATGTGGGGAGCTTCAACACTAAAGTGATCTTCCAAGTAATGGAACAGCTCTGCTCAAACACCAAGCGTAGGCAAATTGTGATATTTAGTTTTATTTTCTCTAACATGTTTCAGGTCCAGGATGCAGTGGACTGCTCAACCTGGGAAAGCAACTTCAGCCCACCTTATGAGCACAGTATGGTTGACTCCTATAAGCACTAGTGAAGAGCATGGTATCGCACTAGGCAAATTTCTTGGGTAATCCAACAGTAGCTGTCCAATGATCCCAACTTTTGTCAGTATAACTCATCAGCAGGAGCAACTTGAGTGCAAGTAACTTATCATATGGGAGTCTCTTCTCACCCTCGGGAACAAGTTGAGTCCCTTCTGTGATTCGCTTATAGGTATCGGGGATTAGGTTTGTTGTTGGTTCGGTTGTTTCTCCTTTCAGTCCCCTTTCTTGGTAGTCTTATTAGCATGTTGATGTTGTGTAGTTAGTCTCTTCACACAGGAAGGACTAATTTTGGCTGTGATTTTTGATTTGGCTCGGGGTCTCCCCGTAGCTTGTATATTATTATTCTTTATTTCAATCTACTTACTGAATTACCAAAACAAAAATATCTAGGGGAATGCCCCTTAAAGCCATGAAAACATCATATACTATTTAGCTAAGCAACATATCATAATCGAAAGAAAAAGAATAGAGAATGTTGTTGTTGGTGGGAATGCTACGTAGCACCACAAGTTCTTTGATGGTGTCTAAAACTTCAAAGATAAGATTGTCTATAGGCTTGGACTTGGATTCAAATCGCCTAGCATTTCTCTCTTTCCATATAGATTAGACATACAGGCTAACTATTATTGTGTGGGACGAGATCTTAGTAGCTGTCTGGGATGATAACCAATGAATATCAGCAGAGAAGTTGTTCTCTTGGATAAGACAATCGCAACGCATGAGAATAGCTCTCCATATCATATTAGTCACCTCACACATAAAAAATAAATGATCTTATTGTTTACTAATGATTATAGCTTAATGAGTTGGGTGTATTTCTAACAATGAAATCAGAAACTTTTGAGTATGCTTTGAGAATAGAAGATAAGCATAAGTTAGAAGATAAATCACAAAATTTATATTTGTGGGTTATTGTACTAACACTCAAGCTATGGACTTTATGGCCATATAAAGGATTGTATAACCATTAGCATAAATGTAATGTTTGATGAGCAAGTAGCCTGGAAGTGGAAAAGCAAAGATAAGAATCCATAGACGTCAATTGAAGAAGAGAAAGGAGAAGTTGAATTCGAAAAAGAGGTAACAACTCTGATTAATTTACAAAAGTCAACACTAGTAAGAACAAGTCCATCGCCAAACTCGACCTCTTCATCCGAAGATTGTCCTCCTAATGAATCAATTCCAATAGAGTCAGCTCAGCTACGCAGAAGTGAGCGTGACAGAATTCCTTGACATCGATTTGAAATTGAGGGAGAGGCTACTTTTCCATTAGTTCTATTTGTTAGGGATCTGATCTCAGTGGAAGAAGTTATGGAAAAGCAAGAATGGAGTGACACAATGGAAGATGAACTCATGTCCATACAACACAATAGGACGTGGGAGCTAACTGATCTTCCTAAAGGTAAAAATTGCATTAGAATGAAGTGGATTTGTAAAACAAAGTTCTTAGTTGATGGCAGTATTCAAAAGCATAAAGCACAATTAGTAACAAGGGGATATGCTCAAAATAGGGGGTGGACTATGATGAAACCTTCTCACCGGTAGCTCGATTTGAAACTATTCGACTTATTCTGGCACTAGTGGCTCAAAATCAATGGAAAGTTCATTAGTTTAATGTTAAGTCAACCTTCTTAAATAGAGAATTACATGATGAAGTGTATATAAGTCAGTCTCTTGGATTCGAAAGTTCAAGCAAACCAGATAAGGTGCTCTGGTTAAAGAAGGCACTCTATAGGCTCAAATAGGCCCTAAGAGTGTGGTACAGTAAATTTACAAGTTCTTTTGCGTAAAGGGCTTCGAGAGGAGTATACATGAACCAACCTTGTACATTAAGAAGCAAGTTCTTTTGCGTAAAGGGCTTCGAGAAGAGCATGCATGAACTAACCTTGTACGTTAGGAAGTAAGGTATGAGTGAATTATTGACAGTAAGTTTATATGTTAATGATATAATTTACAGTAGTTCATCAAATCAGCTTATATTTGAATTTAAAAGCTCCAGGAAGTCAATGTTCAAGATGACATATTTAGGTGAATTGCATTACTTCTTAGGGTTAGAAGTTATTCAAAGCAAGGAAGGAATATTTATTTCCCAAAAGAAGTATATTGATGATACTTTGAAGAAATACAACATGAAGGATTGCAAAGAAGCCATTACACCTATGAATATCAATAAAAAAACTACAAGCAGATGATGGAACCGAGCAAGCTAATGGTGGTTAGTACTAGACTCTGATTGGTCATCTTATGTATGTGACACATTCACTTTCAGACATTAGCTTCTTAGTAGGTGTGTTCTCTAGATTTATGCATCAGCCTACTAAGCACCATTTTGAAGCAGCTAATAAAGTACTTCGATACTTGGCTGGAGTAAAGGATATGGGGATATGGTACTGAAAAGAGATTTTGTTCAGCCTCAAAGGATATTGCGACAGTGACTGGGTAGGAGCTGTTGATGATCTAAGAAGCATGTTTAGAAGCTGCTTCACTCTTGGGTTGTGAATTGTTTCATAGAGCTCCAAAAAAAAGCTACTATGGCCTTTTCATCCACAGAAGCTGAATATGTTGCAATAATTTCAGCAACATGTCAGGCATTATAGCTAAGGAGAATTTTATGTGACTTGGGATATGAGGAAAAGGAAGCTACTCACTTATTCTGTGACAACAAATTAGCAATAATGTTAACAAAGAATCTTGTCTTTCATAGCGGGACCAAACACATTGAGATTAAACATCATTTTATTATGGAGCTAATAGTAAAACGGGAAGTTCAATTGTCAAGTTGTCGGACAAATCAACAAGCTGCAGACCTTCTCACCAAGAACTTATCACAAAAGAAGAGTTAAGATTTTTGTGTTCAATTAGGGCTCTCCATATTCAAATAAAGAGGAAGTGTTGGAAGAAGTAGTTATTTCTAATTTATAAGAATTTCTTTTGTTATTTTGTTAGCATCAAATAAGACAAATGATTTTAGGCCATTGTACTTCCTAATTTCTAAGTAAAAAATTGAGAGTTTTGTGCTCAACAAACTTTATTTTCTAGCACGTTTCTATTTGGTTTTAAAGCCTATTTAATTGGCTTCTCTTCAACTTCAATAATATGAACGATCAACAACATCATATCTCTCCTTTCGTCATTGTTTTTTAATTTTCTCCAACGACCTTATCTTTTGAAATTATGGTTAGCGCCTGTTATGTTCACCGATTGCATGGTCAATAGATAATGGGTGATAATCCATTCATGCCAGCTCTTGGAGTGCAAGGGTTATAGGTTGAACTGCTCTCGCAAAAACTGTAATCTTAGGATTGCTTACATATGTTATCGATCGTGGTAATATCTATAACTTCAACTCGATATTGTGAAAGAAGGGTAGCTATAAGACACAGGATCAGTGAAACCGACAATAAAGCCATATTTTGTTTGTGAAGGGAAAGATTGGAGCAAATATTGAAATAAATTCCATTTTATTTTTTGCATGTTTTAGCAATTTATTTTCTGTAGACTTGGTCATTTGGTTGTTGTTGGAGTCAAAGCTTGTTTTATGGTTTTGAGGTGTTGTTATATGATTTTTAGGAGGTAGTGGACTAGTGCAGATCACGATTGCTTAGTTTCCTTTTTTTGTTTTTTTTTTTGTTATAGCTTTGACTATAACAGGTTGTTAAGTTCTGAATGAATATTATGAGTAAAAAATGTCACAACCATATCACTTATCTTTTTCTTCTATATTTTCTGAGTGCTGAGTTTATGTTAGTGTATCGGAGCATAAGATCCTTGAGACCCTAAGAGTGAAACACGTGAGGTAGGCACACATTTTTCTTTCTTCAGTTGTTCAATGGCATACCCAAATTCCAATTTTATGCAAGCTGCAATTCCCCACTTTGATGGTCCCTATGATCACTGGAGCATGCTGATGGAGAACTTTTTAAGGTCAAAATAGTATTGAACTATTGTAGAATCTAGAATTAATGAGCTGGCAGAAGGCATGACTATGACAGCTACTCAAAAAGTTGAATTGGAAGCCTGAAGCCCAAAGGCTGAAGGACTTGAAAGTGAAAAATTATCTTTTTCAAGCTATCGAACTTCCTATCCTGGAAAATATTCTTTGCAAAGATACTTATAAATGTTTGGGACTATATAAAGAAGAAATATTAAGGCTCCGTAAGAATGAAATGTGCATAGCTTCAAGCCTTGAGAAAGGACTTTAAGACACTGTCCATAAAGGTCAGAAAATTTGTTACTAGCTACTTTGCGTGTAAGGTGGAGATATGTAACAAGATACGATTTTAATGGTGATAAATGAATGATGACTTCATAGTGGAGAAGATCTTACGTTCCATGACGCTAGACTTCAACTATATGGTTTATGTAATTGAAGAATCGAAAGACATTGATATACTCTCTCTTGAAAAGCTATAAAGCGCTTTATTAGTGCATGAACAAAAGATGGACTAGACTTTAACAGTAGGGGAGCAAGCACTGAAGGCTTCTACTAATACTCTTTTTAACAACTTTAGAGGATGGGGTAGAGATAGACGTAAAGGTAAAGGTACACGAAAGTGAGATCGTGAAAATAGAGGTTCCATCAAGAATTTTAGAAGCAGCAATGACCAATCTCAAGGTAAAGACAGAGGAAGAGAATTTGACAAACCTAAGGTAGAGTGCTATAAATGTCATAAGTTTGGTCATTATGCTTTCAAATACTGTACCAAACTTCCTAATGATAAAGAAAAGGGGGAGAGTTCAAATTTTGTTGAGACAAAGGAAGTGGAGACTTTGTTGATGGATGTCCAAGACGGGAAGACATTTGGATCAGATGTTTGGTATGTGGATACCAGTTGCAACAATCACATGATTGGATGTAAGTCCTCTTTTTTGTACCTAAAAGAGAAATTTCACTCTATTGTCAGTTTTGGTGACTGCTCTTATGTGAAAATGATGGAAAAAGGCAATATTAAAATAAGAACTAAGATTGGTTTTGTAGAAACAATCTCTAATATGTTGTATGTTCCTGACCTGAAAAGTAACTTGTTAAGTGCTCGTCAAATGCAAGAAAAAGGGCTATGTTATCATTATCCAAAAGGGTACTTGTGAGATATATGATCCTGCTAAAGGTGTTATTGTTGTTGTTCAAATAAGTTCAAATAGGTTGTTATTTCCATTAAATATTGAAAACATTAATCCATTTTTGGCTAAAATAAAAGATCCCTCATGACTATGGCATTTTCTCTATTGCCATTTGAGTTTTGGTAGACTGAAGACTCTCCAACAGAAGAATATGGTGATAGGTCTTCCACACACCATCGCACCTTGTGTTTGCGAAGAATGTTGTAACATCCCATTCC
This sequence comes from Erythroxylum fimbriatum, assembly GCA_026770325.2. NCBI lineage: Eukaryota > Viridiplantae > Streptophyta > Magnoliopsida > Malpighiales > Erythroxylaceae > Erythroxylum > Erythroxylum fimbriatum. The sequence goes on along the minus strand of JANZLH020000160.1, from coordinate 98,629 downwards.
CATATTAAGAGTTAGAACTCAAAAATACGGTACATGTGAGATCAATGAGAGATTAAAAAATGTATTTTCATGCTCATGCATATTGTTAGCATACACACACATGAATTTGAATTTTTCACACATTAAAATGATTGTACATGCATTCATTGACATTCTGGATATAATTGATTGATATATGTGAAAGGGGATTTATATTAAGAATTTGTGATTTAATTGTATGGAAAACTGATTCGGAGAGTGAATTTATGGATTTAGAATTTTTTAGGAATTTTTTTACGAGAAATTTCTGAAATTGTTGGATATTATTAGACTAGGAAAAATGACGTTTTGCTAGTAAATTGATGAATGGAAATAAAGATGAGAGTTAAATGATATTGAAGAATTTTAGAGATAATTGGAATGAAAAGATGAGAATTATGGAACTAGTTTAATAAGAACTAGTGAGTTGGGAAACTAGTTAAAGCTTTAGGAATTGGACAAGTGTACAAGTCTTAAGCCACGTTTGTTTTTATTTGAAAGACCAAGACACTGTTGGTCTTGTCTTGAAAATATCTTCCCCGTTCGTCATCTTCTGGAAGCTTCATTTCTTCCAGAAATTTCTCACCCTCATAATGTGAGCCTTGCTCTTAATTTTTTTCGTTTTCTATCTCTTTTTGTTATCTCCTTCATTGTCACTAAAATACCTAACCCTACAACCTCAGACTGATAATGATCGGGTGTTATTGGAAAGATAGGGTTCACTTGATTTTGAAGATTTTAGAGCTTTAAACAAGCATTTTATGGTTTTTCATTGTGATATAAGATGAAACATGCATTATATTAGTTAATCGTTGACGTTATAAAATGAAAATATTCATATGCTAAAAACGTGAGTGAAAAGCCAGAGTATACAACATGTGTTGATTTTTATATATTTAATGATGAAAATGTTATGAGATGTTGTTAAAATGAATTTTGCAGTCGAAAGTTCAACGAAAACGCGTATGGAATTAGTGCAGAAATTATGAAAGTTGATATTCATATATATGCTCTGTTTTTCTTTTTGGTTGTATACATAAGTATTTTGGATGTTTGAGAAATGAACTATAATAAGTTTAGAGGTAAGAAATAGGTTTAAGGTAATGTCTAGATATGAGAAAGAATGATAAAAATGGAAGTTGGAGAAGAAAATGGAAAATGTAGAAGAGATGAAAAAGTGCAGCAGTGAAAAAACTGAAGAAAATACAAGAAAGTGAAAATGCGTGAATATGAGATTTTTTTTATAATTGGTGTTAATTATGGTCTTTAGTTCGTTTAATAATGAGTTGAACTGAAATGAGGGTTGAAAATGAAAGTTAGAGAATGCAGAAAATGAATATGCAGAAAAATGAAAGAAGAAATGCATCAGTGGAAAAAAACGCAGAAATGAAGAAGACGAGAGAATGATTTTTCTGGTTTTGGTATTGATGAGAAGTAATGGATTTTGGAGTTGTTTTTGAATGTTTAGAGCTTAATGGAATTCGAAAATGGGGGTTGATATAAGTTAGAGATGTTGGTTTGAGAAAGAAAAAGAAAAATTACAGATATCGGTGGGAGAAGAAGTATCGTGATCGCATGGAAGCATGATCACGTTTTTGGAAGAAAGGGTAGAAAAGCGCGATCGTGTTCGTCTTTTGGCTGGAGACTCAGTACGATCGCGACTTTGATAAGTGAGTGAAAACTGAGCACAATCATGACTTTTGTGGCTGGAGAAAATCGAACATCTTTCAGTATTTTGTCCATATCTTGCTGTCCTAACCTCGAAATGGAATGTGACTTAAGCCATTGGACTCGTAACACACTAATCTACATCTCTACCAAAAATCTTAGCTATCTGAAATCATTTGGGAGAGATTGAGCAAAAAATGTGAGACTGGTCTGATTAGGTGTGCACGATTATGCGTTGAAGTCTAATGGCTGTGATTTATTTTTTTTCGTGTGCACGGGCATGAATTTTTGTTTCATGCTCATGACTCTTGCACGGCTATGCATTGATGTTGTACGGCCGTGACTTAATTTTGATTGGGTTAATGAATTTAAGATGAAAATGCTGACTATGCTGGAATGTGATAACCAAAAAGATTTCATTGAACAGGCTTTGGTATTTTGAAGATATCTTGTTCTGTAGTTATCCAAATGGAATGATTTTTATTTTGAGTAAACTAGAGCCATAGGGTTACAAAGTATATGAAGAAATAGAATTTTAATTTAGTCTCTAAGGCTTTCAAGTTCTAGATGGAAGTTGAGTATAGTATATTGTTTTAGAATGAGAACAGTCCGAATTAATTGGAGTATAACTTTTGGAGTATTGAACCAAATGGAATGATCTTGGTGTCATTAGAAACTTAAGACAATGAGAACAAGTTTCTAGAAGGAAGTGTTGCCAAATTACTCCATTTTCCTTGTCAAAATGTTCATGAAAAATTGACCCGAAGGTTTGGAATTTTAGAGATATTATAAGAAAAAATGAGAGTTTAGATCTTGTATGATCATATAATGTTAAAATAACATTAGTGAATGAATTGTTGATCTCAAAGTATCAAAAGCATGAAAAAATGGGAATGAAAGATGTTCATATGATTATAGTTATGATTAAAAGGAAACGAGTAATTGAGTTATGAATATTGATTCAAATTGTTTTATTGAGGTATAAACCCT
>JANZLH020000160.1:74641-90634 GCA_026770325.2 Erythroxylum fimbriatum | reverse complement strand
ATTGCCGGCAGGCCCCTCCGACGCTCAAGTTAGTTTAGTAGGAAGGGTTTTGTTGTTATTAGGAGTAGAGGAAGCTAGGGTTGTATTATCATACCTGTATCAAGGCGAAACAGTACCTTATATATGAAATTCCGACTAGGTTTAAGTCTTTACGTGTGCATGAGAAGTTGTCATCTACTAATGGGCCGTTGACGCCTGGGCCTGGTATTGGGCCTTGCATGGCCGGCCCAACCAATTCTAAAGTGCAATCTTCTAATATTATAAATAAGGGTGTGCTCGTTTGGTGGGTACGAAAAAAAGGGAATGACTATGAAATAAAAGATTAAGTTTGATAAGGGACTATGATTATAGAGTTATTAATTAATAATTATTTTGTAATTAATTAATTAATTATAATAGAATTAATTAATTATAATAATTTTTTATTTCTTTGTATTTTTTTAAACCAACTACTATCAATGGTAATGGTAATCGTTCATTCCTCTTAACTAACCATCATAATTATAATGATAATATTCATTTTCATTCCTTACTATATTCATTCTCATTCTTATTACCATTCCCCTGTACGAACTAACCGCCCCCTAAATATTTAATAAGTCCATAAACGGTTTGATGGAGAAGTTATTAAAAATGGACGTCTCGACTACATACTCTAATCTTTAATAAGTAGAAATAAATCAATAATTCGACTAAGAAGCGTATGATTATATTATAATATTAATTAGTGCTCCACTGATCTAATTGGTCTCCGGAGTATTTCTAATTTTTTTTAAACATTATAGATTTGTATACAATTATCGTTGTTCTACAAATAATTATAAATATTTACACAATTATTCTTTATTTTTCCAAGTACTTCTAAATATTAGGAGACGTAACATTAAGGGATTTGAACTAAATATATTATCCAATTTAAATTATTAATTCATCTAATAACTTATTAAAGATGCATAATTTATAAATTAAATTCTAGAATATATCAAATATACATTAAATAATAGTAAAAAGAAAATTTCACTTATTTGTTTAGGACAAAAAAAATTATGCACAATTGTTAGGAAATACAAAGGTTGAAGAATGATTAAAAAATTGAATTAATTTAACCAATTAATCATAAAAAATTTAAACCATTTAATTTTTCGGTTGAGTTTAACAAAATGAACTTTTTTATTAGAAATTGATCAATTTATTAATTAAAAAATATTTTATAGATTTTATAAATGTTGAAAACTGAAAAAAAAAACTAAAAATACAAATAAAAAATTCAGGTCTTTTTACTAAATGTAAAAACGAAAATTAAAAAAAAAAACAAAAAATCAAAGTAGATACAAAGAGCGCTGAATCTTTTCGTCAGCTTCCACTCCACCTGACAACAGAGGCATTAAAGTGGTGATCTTATTCTAAATTGAACCAGATAGTGTATAGAATCCACCATTTCAAAAAGATGAGGATATATTGACAAAACTTATAACCTCTAAAAACCCTAACGTCAACACCTTTCTAGTCATGGTCAAGAAGCAAAAAGAGTCATCAGCATCTAGAAGAAAGCCACAAAAGATGGCTATTCACCTCCCTCTAAATGTCCAAATAGATCTTTCTAATGAGCTGATGCGTCTTCAGTTGTCCGGGCTTGGCTTTCTCACGTGAATCTAGAATTTCCTGCACTCAAATTCCACTTCTATAAGTCACATACAGGATATAGTATCAAATGAACAAAGCCATACACCTGCTTGAAGAAACAAAGATCAATCTTTGATATATTTGATGTTCCAATATTTTGTTCATAGTAAAATCGAACAAGAATGAATTGAAACTAGACTATGGTACAAAATAAACCTATCACATTAAGTAGGTCCATCAGAGAATATTGGTTCCCATCAACATATAGCTTAAGAATGATAAATTATGTGTTTTCTTCAAAAATTAGACTTTCCTTGTAGAGATGAGTTCCATTTATTTGTAAACTTGATAGGATCAATCACATATTTTCCCAACCCAAACTAAGATCTTCCTTAAGCTCCAATTTGTTAACCGCAGTTTTACACATGTTCATATATTTTTCAAACAAACTGCCTTCTAACATCTAGTAAAATGTTGATGTGGTAAAACTAATTTGTTAAGATATTATATTCTATTTTTGGCATTATTTGTATTTTAATTTATTTGGGATATCTTTTTTATAAAAAAGTTGATTTGGTATAGGATTTCACTATATTGAAATAAGTATATTTTTTGGAAGTTAAGATATACGTGGAAGGAAGGAATCCTAAAAGACATAAAATCTTAGAGGAGGAAGGATTTGTTGTAGATAAATAAGCAATCCATGGTATGACACACATTTATTAATTTTTGCTGTCGTGTTTTCAATGTTCTATCTGCGATTTCCGACTACTGTGCTTCAGGGTTTCATAGATCATAGCAGACTTTTTTGTTTGAAGACTCTCCATGATTGTGGTTTACTATGGCTGCACACATAGGGGACCGTTCTTTGACTCAAGTGCTTTTTGTTTCTCCTATTCTTGATTTAATCACTTGAGACAATTAATTTGTTTTTGTTTCATTCTTTGTATTAAAAAACTTCTATTGAGGTTAGTATGTGGTGGTCATAATAATGAGTGTGAGATACTTTCAAAGGTGCGAGTACGAGTAGATAGCGTCAAAGAGGGAGTAGTGTTGGCTCCGTAATAGCCTTGTGTAAGCCTATTGTACTACAGTGAAAGTTGCTTAATCTGGGTAAGGGCTCCGCAGACATAGATCATGTGTGTCGAGCTATGTTAACAAATTTCTTGTGTTGATTTCTTTATTGCACACTTAATTTTTCTACTTGTGATCAGATCATGGAAAATTGTAATTGGTAATCCAGTTATTTTTTGATAAATAACTATAAGTTTCAATATGAAGCAACTGTGGCAGAACATAAATTTTGCGAAACTTCAACCTTGGGTTTTTAAATTGGTATCAGAGCCTGGTTCACCTTATCAAAACTTAGTGTGTTAAGTTAATGTAGATCTGCTGGACCCGTTTCTGGAGCCCAACATCGGACACGGAAGCATGAAGCTTGATCGTGGAGGAAAGACTTGGAAGTTGAAAGTTTTAGAAGAAAAATCCCTCGAAAGCCAAGGCAGGCGTTGTCACGGCGGCTGAGATCTCTCCGCGACGCGCACAGGCGAGAAACACGTCGCGATGAACAATTTATCATTCATTGAGACAAGCCTGCGAGAATTACGTCGCGACAAACCTGCGATTTTGACCTCGTCACGACGATCAAGTGGTCTCGTCGCGACGAACAAACCGGACCTCAAAAATGCAAACTTAACTCTTCTAAATGCAAGCATCATCAATTCAAACCCAAAACAAAATGAACTTATACAAAAATCCAAGCAATCTTCCAAACTCCACATGCAAATTTCATTAATAACAAAAGTAAGAGTTTTACAAAGCTTTAATAGCATTTCAAGCCATAATACGTCATTTGAGTTCAAGAACTAAAAATACAAAATACTCTTGAACTAATAAAACTTGAAATGTGACTAAAGCCTTGAATTCCCAAAATATAACTTGAAATACAAAAATATGCCAATTCGGAGTGATGTCGTACTCTTGACCTACTCGATATCTTGCTCATCACCTGAATAGTAGGAGGAGAATGGGGGGGGGGTGAGCTATAAGGCTCGTGGGCAACAATTTTACAACCAATAATAAGCAAAACCATTGAAAACCTTTATTTTCCATTGTAACAAAATTAACATCGAGTTACAAAGAACATGTTTATCAAATTCTCAATCAAATTTTCACTAATGCAAATCAGATATGCATCAATCTTGTCAATGTATCATGATCACGTATGCACATCAAAATGGTCTGGAAGGTCCATAAACAGAACGAACTAGCACACTTCCCAAAAAGGGTCCTGTGTAGTCATGAACAGAACGAGCTAACACATTCCCACATAGTGGTCTTGTGTAGTCATGAACATGAGGGAGTCTTTGAAGGAGCTCCATGCCACTAGCGCGTAGGCGGGAGAAGCCTTTAGTCAAAGTGCACTTGACAACAGAATGGACCAAACCAAACCCACATATCATGTATTTCATAATCTTGTAATCTTGTTGCCCAAAATGGCAAATTTCCGAAACTTGATATTTTCAAACATAGTATCCTTTCAAAAAAAAAACCATTTCATATTCTTTTCATAAATCACCAACACAATAAGCTCATACCAAACACATAACACTTTTTTTAAAGCATTCAAAGAGTTGTAAAGCATGTTCATAAAGTAGTTGAAATTGTTTATTTCCATCATTTGAAAGAAAACTTTAGTGGCCTATTACTTAATCATAAAATTGTAACCCACCTGAAATCTTTGCTTGTTACTTGATCAAATGTGTCCTTCCTCTTGGTCCTCTTACCTCACTTGCCTCACTTGGTTTCCTTAAACAATAATCAAAATTCCATTCAATTTGGTGAAGAAATCGGGAAGTCATACTTTAGCAACTTGAACTATAACTTATGCTGAAACAAAAATTATATGCTTAAATTCCATCCAAAATTGGAGATTCTTAGGGACTGAATTTGGACTCCATTCCGTCATACAACTTATAGCCCTATGTCTCTAATTTACAATGAATGGAAAATCACCTCATTTGGACATCTACAGCAAAATTTATGCCCAAAATACTAAAGCATGTCAGTGTTGGAAAATTGACCCTCGCCACGACCTGCGAGCACGTCGCAGCGAGAAAGTTGGGGCACGTCACGACGTGCACAACTGCAGGTCGCGACGTGTGACCCCAAAAATGTCCGAAAACCTGCTTTTTCCAACATTTTCCATCTATACACTTCCCATCTTTCAATTATAACTCATCTTAACCCTAAAACATTATTCCTACTTCATTTCTAAGCTCATTGCAACCCAAAATCAATAACAAAACATCAAAACCTATCTTTGATCATCAACCCTAAAAGAGAACACTTTCCTACTTCATTCATCAACAACTTCACACACATATTAAGCTATAATTGGGTTTCATCTAACCAAAACAAGATGAAATAAACTCAAACTTACTTGCTTTAGCCTCAAAATCTTCAAAATCTTCAAGATTTCCAAAACCCTAATTTTTCTCTTCTTCTCCTCTCACTCACGACACTCTCTTCTTTCCCTCTTATTTTTATTTTTCTTCTTCTAATTCCCACTCTTACCAATCATACAATGCGTCTTTTGCCCCTCCATGTAATGCCTTATGCCTTTAATCCTTAAGTGATCTTCCAATTTTGCCCTTATACATTCTTACTTATTCAATTTTCATTTACACCATACTATACTCTAACTTAATCTTAATTTCTTCATTTAATACTTCTAATACCATCAATCTAAGCAATAAATCTTCCAACAAAATAATAAATCAATCAAAACCTAAAAAATTTATTGAAATCATGCTTATTGAATAAGAAAAGAAATCGAGGGCCAACACAGTTGATCTATCAACTTTCACTGAAAGCATGAGAAAAATGAATGATATATTAGGCAAGTGTAGACATTCGAGTGATAAAACCAAATTAGGGTTTACGAAGAACAAGACTCAAAAGAAAAGGAGGTCATCCTTTCAGAAAAAGAAGTTTCATCAATCATATATTCATCAATCATCTTATCAAATGCATCATTATCATTCTCTGCATTATACTAACCCTAAAGGACCCAAGAAAATTTGGGTACTTAAGAAGAAAATAATATCTCCTGTAGAAATCCTTCCTTGGAAGAGGCAGCAAGCACCATTGGTATTTGGACAGTGGATGCTCGCGTTACATGACGGGAAGAAGGTCTATGTTCCTAGATCTTCAGTATAAGAAGGGAGGATCGGTAACTTTTGGAGACAACCAACAGGGCAAGATCATTGGGATCGGTAAAATTGGTAAAGATTCCTTTGCATGCATTGATAACGTACTGCTTGTTGATGGTCTAAAACACAACTTGATTAGCGTCAGTCAATTGTGTGATTCTGGTTTTGTAGTTACATTCAGTCAAAATCTCTGTGAAGTCAGAAACAAAGATGGGTCTATATTCTTTTCTGCCAAAAGACAAAACAATCTTTACAAAATTGATTTAGAAGATTTTCAAAAACAAAATATTTCATGTTTTTTATCAACTGAAGAAGAAAGACTGATCTGGCATAAAAAGTTAGGTCATGTCAGTTTTAAGCACATTTCAAAGTTGTTTAAACATGATTTGGTAAGAGGTTTACCAAAAATAAGTTTTAACAAGAATCTCTTTTGTGAAAGTTGTCATAAAGGAAAACAAGTTACATTGTTTTCTTCTAAAAATACTGTAACATCATCTAGACCTCTAGAGTTGTTACACATGGATTTATTTGGTCCAATTAGGACAATAAGTTTTGGCGGAAAGAAATATGGACTTGTTATTGTTGATGATTTTACTAGATTTTATTGGATACTATTCCTATCACACAAAGATGAGTTCTTTAAGTGTTTTAGAACCCTTTCCAAAAAGTTACAGAATGAAAAATGAATGTCGATAGCCAGCATCAGGAGTGATCATGGTGGAGAATTTGAAAATGAGAAGTTTAGAGTATTCTATGAGGAGAATGGATTTTTTCACAATTTCTCTGCTCCTAGGACTCCACAGCAGAATGGAGTTGTTGAAAGGAAGAACAGGACGATTCAAGAGATAGCAAGGACTATGCTGGGCGAGATGAATCTTCCCAAGTACTTCTGGGCAGAAGCAGTGAATACAGTCTGTTACATTCAGAATAGGATACTGATACGATCCTTGTTGAAGAAAACTCCATATGAGTTATGGAATGGAAGGAAACCAAACATATCATACTTCCATCCGTTTGGTTTCAAGTGTTCTATACTAAATACAAAGGAGGTGTTGGATAAGTTTGATTCAAAGACCTGGTCAGGAATATTTCTAGCCTACTCCTTATCATCGAAGGCTTATAAGGTTATTTTATAAAAAGCTAAAATTTACAATGGTTTTAGGATCTATGTTTTACTTTTGCTTCTTAATCATCCTTGACAAGTCTTGATAGCTATTTGTTTTACATGGCTCCCTTTGTTGTTTCAGAGATATACAGTATCACCATGTGTTTTAAGACTAATTGGTTCAGCCAGATTCTGGTGAGGTTGGACGTTACTGTTTGGATCCATGAAGCTGGTTGATGTTAACTCCGAAGCACTTGCAAAACAATAAAGGCGTACCGGGGGTTGATAACCGGTAGGCCCCTCCGCCGCTCAAGTTAGTCTTTTGGTGAAGGTTATGGTGGCTAAAAGCAAAGAGTATCGGGGTTCTAATCTAGTACCTGTATCATGGAGAAATAGTACCTTGTATATGGAATAGATGCTAGGTTTAGGTCTTTACGTAGGCCTTTACGTTTGCATGGGAGACTAACACCTGCGAATGGGCTGTGGACGTGTGGACCTGAGCCTGGGCCTTGGCCTAGCACAGCCGACCTATCCATAAGCCCCCTACTCCTCGAGTCTGATCCAAGAGAAGGGTCGAAGGAGTATCTAAGGATCGTATAGCGTGTCTTCATGGTAGCTCGTGCTAGGCCCGATCAATTGATTATTATGGTGCGATTGTCCGATCAGAAGTAGTGGCTCAGCAGACCGATCGAGGGTAATGACAGAACCGACCGATCGGCTATAGCGATATGGCAGGTCGACCGGGTGTAATGATGAGGTCGATCAGGCGAGTGTATTGGCAGGGCCGATCGACTGGGCGGCGAGGCATAAATGAAGCACTAAGTGTAATCATTGCTGACGGTTTGCGTTCTCTAACAGACTGTCACGTACGTCCTTTTGACTACTGTGCAGCTGTCAGGTATGTCATTTTAACTGCCGTACAGCCGTCAGGCGCGTCCTTTCAGCTGTTGCGCCGCTCCGAATTTCTAACAACCCTAATTCACCTCAGCTCAAATTCTGCCACGTGTCTGCGTTCGGCTCAAATGTTCGCCACGCGTCAAGCGTTGGTTGGAACGTCCGTTTGGCCGATCTTCTATAAATATTCAGGATCGACAGTCTGCAAAATTTCTTGACGCTTATTTTGTTTTCTGACTTGCCTTCTACTTTCATTTGCATCTTTTTGCTTACAGTCTCCAGAGTTTGCTTTTAATCGTCATTGAAATCCCTAACTTCAATCACCAAACTAGGTACGTTCTTTTTCTTCGCTTCATCATCTAAATTTCTTTTTGTATGCATGTCATCAAGCAGTCTTAGAAGCGGGGTTAGTCCTATGGATGAAACCGCCGAGAGGGCCTTGCAGACAGTCGGGCTGCTTGAGGGGCCACCGAAAGACAAATCAACGATGACCGCAGGGGAGCTGAATTGGTTAATTGTTAGGAACAATATCCCTCCGTCCTGGGGACCTAGGCTAGCTTCCGAGAACGAGCGGATCCACAGCAATCCGGGAGGGTATTTTACTGTTTCTGACAGCTTCTTCTCGGTCGGCGGCATGAAGCTTCCATATGCCCAGATCATTGACAAGGTGTGCGTCACCTACCAACTGAGGCCGAGCCAAATTCCTCCGAATGGGTGGAGGTTCATTAACGGCCTGGCCTTGCTGTGCCATCAGTTCGGTTGTCCCCCTTCGGTCGGTATCCTTCGCCACTTTTTAAGGATGAATCAGAGCTCGAGTGCTGGGGCGGGGGTCCCTCATCTGCAGTATAGAGAAGTGCGCTATCGTCCGGCCGGGACAGCTTCGAAAATCAAAGCCTGGTGAACAAAATATTTCTTCGTGAGGCCTCCGAGATCTTCCTTGGAGTCCCAGCAGTGGAGATATCCTCTAGCCGAGCGATGGAATGACACCTCAAGCTTGTCGCTTACTAGGGAGAAGTGGGGGGTGATTGACTGCATTAAAGCGCTCGGTCGATACGACTTCGATCGCCTCATTTAAGGATATCGCGGGGGGGCCTCGGCCGGTTCGCTTAACATCGACCCCCCACCCCGAATTAACGGGCTAGGAGAAGAAACTGCTCCCTCTGGTTGACTCCTCGTGGTTGAACTATTTGCTAAACTTGATAAGTGTTGGTTTCGGTTTCTAACCTGTTTCTTATATTTGCGCAGCCATGGCAAGGATTGAAGATTTCGGCAGGTCTTCCAACTCCACTAGAGGCCAGTGCAAAGCTGCTAAGCCCTCAAAGACAAAGAAGCAGGGCAAGAAGAGGGAGGCCAGAGCGGATGTCGCTCAGCCTGCTATTCCCGAGCAGGGTGTTGCTCTGCCCACTGTTCTCGAGCTGTCCACAACGCTCATTCTAACGGCCGTCCCCGAACAGCCAGCGATGATGGCCCTGTCAACGTGTGAGGGCCTAGTGGCCATAGAGGAGGAAGGAGAAAAGGAGGGGGAAGAAGAGGAGGCGCCGCCTCTTAAGAGGAAGAGAACCGTTCGGGTTATCGACCGACCACCCTGCCCCTCAGATAAAGGCAAAGGGAAGGAAAAGGAGAGGGAGAAAGGCGAAAGGAAAGAGCTGGCGACCGGCGCTGGGAAGTGGGTGTCCACTATCTGTCTAGATGAGACTGCGTCGATTGGGGACTTCGATGTGGCTCTTCATATTACCGAGAAGGCCGTCCCCCTACGGCCGAGAAACTTATAGATTCGTTGAATAATGAAGAGCTGTTGGCCCGTCTCGTCCGTAGATGTGTGAGGGATCTGGTGTACGCCTTTGCGATGCGTAAACGTGTCGAGCAGCTGGGCTCGACGTCCCTAACGCTGGATCGGGAGGTGACGGATCTTTGCGAGCAGGTCCGTGTTTTGAGGGCTGAACTTTCAGATGCCAAGGAAGAGAAGGACGTCTTACGGGCTCAACTCTCTTCCTTAGAGGAGGAGAAGAAATTTTGGGAAGAGGACAGAGACATTTTGAAAGCTCAACTCGCTACGGGAGAGGAGAAGAAGATCCGGGTGGCTGCGGCGAGGGACAAGCTGGAGGGAAAGTGTTAGGCGCTGCAACTTGATAACGAGGGTCTGAGAAATGAGGCGCTTACTGCCAATTCTAGGGTAAAAAAGGCACAGGAGCTCCGATCCAAATTCCTTCGGGATTGGGACGAGGCCGTGGATGGCAAGATTAGGGCTGAGAAGGAGCTAAGAGAGTTGCGAAACTCTATAAAAAGGGAAAGAATTGTTGTAATTAAGCGATGGAAAGATCGGTATTTAGAAGAGGAGTGCCATAAGTATGCCTGCGACTTGGCTCTTTCTATCCTGAAGAATTGTCACAGCGTTTGCGTTCCTGATGGGTCGGATCGTCCTTCCTTCGAGGATTACGCCGAGTCGATGATTCCCACCGGTCTCGGGCTTTCTTTGGAGGAAATGAGGGAGATAGTCGAGGGGGAATGAGAGGTGGTTCTGGATGAAAAGCTAGACCTTAGCTCGGACGAGGAGGAGGGGCAATCTCACGGGGGTGCCCCTCCGGTTCTTCCTGCAGACTCTGATCCTGCCTTGATCGCTCATCCGACCTCCCCTCCTGTCGATCCAGCTATTTTCCCTTTTGATCTTGTCTCAGTCGTTATGCCGGCCTCTGAAACTGCGTTGCCGACCTCCGAAGCTACCTCTTCAGGACCGGTTGTTGGCTCTTCCCCTCTTACTGAGGAACGATTCTTTTGTTTTTTCTCCTTTTGAAGCCCATCTGGTCAGGCTTGTGACCAGAAAAATACATAGAAGACTTTGCTTTTATCCTTCAACGCCTTATTATCTCTATGAGTGACGCTTTAAACTATTATTAGCTTTGTATGGAAGGTCGTCTGCACGTAACGAATTAGTACGTTAACTAGGTCGTTAGGTTTGAAGAAATTCCGGCGATCCAAGATTTTGTTCTCGGCATCGCCTGATGCCGAGATCCCGTTTTGGTAATCTGGCTGGTCGCGGTCTAGGCCAAGCGATTCGAGATTCTGTTCCCGACGTCGTCTGGTTCCAAGATCTCGTTTGGAAGCGTGGCCGAGCGGTGTCGAGGCCGATCGGTGCCAAGAATCCTGTCTTGGCATCCCGCGGTTCCGACATCTTTTGTTGGCAACCTTGTCGAACGATGTCGATGTCAAGTGATCCAAGATCTTGTCTTGGCATTGCGTGGTTCCAACATCTTGTGTTGGCAACCCTGTCTGGCGGTGTCGACCGATTGGTCGATTGTCGAACACTTAGTCGATTGTCGAAACGATTAATTGATCATCGATCGGTTCTAACATCTTTTGTTGGCAACCTTGTCGAATAATGTCGATGTCGAGCGATTTTTCGATGTCGATTGATTAGTCAATTATCGACCGATTGGTCGTTTGTCGAACGATTGGTCATTTGGAGAACGATTTGTCGCTTGTCGACCGATTGGTCGTTTGTCGTACTATTGGTTGTTTGTCGACCGATCTGTCGCTTGTCGAACGATTGGTCGTTTGTCGAACTATTGGTCGATTGTCGATCGATTCCAACATCTTGTGTTGGCAACCTTGTCGAATTTCGTCGTTGTCGATCGGCTCCAACATCTTATGTTGGCAGCCTTGTCGAATTTCGTCGTTGTCGATCGGCTCCAACATCTTGTGTTGGCAGCCTTGTCGAATTTTGTCGTTGTCGATCGGCTCCAACATTTTGTGCTGGCAACCTTGTTGAATGATGTCGATGTCGATCGATTCAAGATCTTTTATTGGCATTGGGTGGTTCCAACATCTTGTGTTGGCAACCTGGTCGATCGGTGTCGAACGAGTGGTAGACTGTCTTGCCCTTAATCTAATTTAACTAAATTGTTTCTGCCAAGAAATCTGAAATTTTTATTGATGGCGACGAAAGTGTGGACCGTTAAAAAACCTGACTGGCACAATCAGGAAAAAGGTTCCCACGAATTACATGCGCAAGAGCGTAAGCAATAATAAAATGCTAATGCTGAACGAGGAAACAAATAAAGTAAGCTTATCTATGGGTAAAAAATGTCGTTCGACCTTTATCTCGTGTGATCTTTGGCCTTTATTCTTCAGTGGCCGTCATCTTAGCTTCCTCTTTAGCTTTTCCATCACGAGAGCTCGTTAAAACGACCGCTCCGTCAAGCGCTCTTGTTTTCGCTAGGTAGCACTCCCTGGGGATTTTCTGCTGGCTCCTGACAACACCGATTCCATGTGGGGTTGGAAACTTCATTGCTTGGTAGTAGGTGGAGACGACCGCTCTAAGTGCGTTTTGGGTAGCTCTTCCAATTATGGCGTTATATGCTCCCGCGAATTTGACGACCAAGAATTCTACACTCCTCTCCACGTGGTATGGTTTCTGTCCGAATTTTACTTTTAACAAGGCTCGGGCGAACGGATAAGCTGATACTCCCGTGACTCCTTTGATAGGCCCGTCCGTTGGCAGTAGCCGATCCTCTGGTATCTTCATCTGCTCGAAAGCGTCGTAATATAGTAGGTCAGTCGAGCTGCCTGTGTCAATCAATATCCGTTTCACCTCGTTACCCTCCATGCTCAAAGTGACCACCAATGCATCGCCATGAGGACGGCTTACACCTTTTAGATCGGATTCGTCGAACGAAATTACCACGTCGCTCGGCTTCTTCTGCTTTGCTGGCGAGTTTTTAACAATCTGCCCGGCATACCTTTTTCTCCCTTTATCGGTCGACTCTCTTGCTGTACTACTCCCGGAGATCGTGTTGATGACTGCGACCGGTCGGTTACTTCGTCGTTCGGCACTTCTGATACCTCCTAGCTCGTCTTGATCTTGGGTTTGGGGCTGCGCGCGAAAGTCGGGATGTGCTGGTGGGAGAACAGCAGATAACGGCAAAGCCATCTTTTGCAATGCAAGTGCCGTGACGGCGGCAATATCAGAGTTAGTTGCCGCCGCCTGGATGATCTGCGTGGTTCTGGACGTGGTGCCCTGACGTCGGGCCCCACGGTGGGCGTCAAATGGTTCAGCCGGATTCTGCTGAGGTTGAACGTTGTTGTCTTGATCCATGATCTGTACGATTCCGACTGTGTGATACCTGCAAAACAGATAACGGCGGGCCGGGAATTGTTTCCCGGGAGGCCCCTCCGACACTCAAGTCAGTATTTTCGTAGGGTTTTGGCTGCGGTAAACAGAGAAAATCAGGGTTGTAATCTCGTACCTGAATCACGGTAGAATAGTACCTTATATATGCCGTGGATGCTAGGTTTACGTAGGTCTTTGCGTTTGCATGGGAGTCTAACTCTTGATGGGCCGAGCGGGCTGTGGTCGTTGGGCCGTCGTCATCCGGGCCTGGAGCTGGGCCTGGTAAAGCCGGTCCCACCGACCCGACCAAGTGCATATATTTTTTGTGATTTTTAAATATTCAGTATATATATCTAAGTAGTCAAGCTTGTGACTTAGTAGTCACATGCGTGACTCCGAACTGTCCATTTTATTTTCTTTTTACTAGCACCTAATTAAAATATTAGTAATTACTTGATTAATTAATACATAATTAATTAGTTAATTAATTATAATATACTTAACATATATAAAAATAATTCATTGACAAATAATTATTTATGAATTCATTATTGATCGTTCAATTATAATTAATATATAATTAATTAATTGATGTATTAAATAAAATATAGTTAATTGATTAATTAGTACATCCTTTATTAACTAACTAGGACATATATTTTTTGTCATTTTTAATTAAATATTATTTATAAGTAATTAATTTACTAATTAAAATATTTTTTCATTCTATAATTTAAATATACTTAAATCATAGTTAATTAATTAATTTTGAAATAATTAATAGTAATTAGAATATAATAAATTAATTAAACTGTTAAGATATAATATATAAATAATTAATTTACTAATTATAACATAATTAATAGATTGATTAGTTAACATTAATCAAGTATTGAGTCACAATTTTTTCATCATATAATTAAATATGCTTTAATTATAGTTAATTTATTAATTTTTATATAATTAATAGTTGTTAGAACATAATAACTTGATTGATTTATTAAAATATACTTTATTTATAAATTAATTATTAAGTTTATTAAGTTATTATCAGCGATAATTGATATAAATTTAATTATATGTTTTCGTTATCATGCATTATTAATTGGTATAATTATTGTTAATTATTATAGCTATATTAAGTCAGAGGCATAGCTCCGATGCTCTTTATTAAATCATTGATTAATTAATAAAAATATTTGTAATTTGTATTAATTATTTATAATATATTTAACACATATACAAAATTAACTTATTATTTGAAATCCATTTAATTAATTAACTAATTAGCTAATTTTGGTTTAACTATTGATAATTATAATATAATCAATTAATTATTTTATTAAATTATAATTTTTTATAAATTAATTTTTTATCATTATCTGTTAACTTTATTCATTATAATGAACAATAATTAATATATAATTAATTAATTGATGTGCTAAATAGAATACAATTAATTGATTAATTAGTAAAAATGACTAATTAGCCCATATATTTTTTGCCCTTTTAGTTAAATGTAATTTATATTTACTTTATTTACTAATTAAATTATAATTAATACATTGATGACTTAACTAACTATAGGGTGACTATTTTTTCATTCTACAATTTAAATATACTTAAATCATAGTTAATTAATAATTTTGATATAATTAATAGTAATTAGAATATAATAAATTTATTAATATATTAAAATATACTTTATTTGTTAATTAATTATTAGGTTTATTAAGTTATAATTAATATATAATTGATTCATTAATGTATTAAAATATAATTAATAGATTAATTAGTAAATATTGATATTTATTTTGTATGTTACTGCATTAATTATTATTAATTGTTATATAGTAATATTGAGGTAGTCACGACTCCGATCTATTATGCCTATATAATTTTATCACATTTTTATATTAAATCATTGATTACTTAATTAAAATATTTTTAATTAATTTTAATTAATCATAATATATTTAACACATATAAAAATATAATTAGTTAATTAACTGATTAGTTGAATTTGATTTAATTGTTGATGATTAAAATATAATTAATTTATTAATTTATAATTTGTTTATAAATTAATTATAGATCATTAATTGTTAAGTTTATTTAGGTAATTACTTATTTAAAATATAATTAGTTAATTAATTGATTAGCTAAATTCGGTTTAATTCCTGATGATTAAAATGTAATAAATTTATTAATTTATGATTTGTTTATAAATTAATTATTGATCATTAATAGTTATTCAGTTATAATTAATTAATTGATCTGTTAAATAAAATATAATTAATTGATTGATAAGTACATTTTTTTTGGATTCGAGCAAACCCCACAGGCGGGCCAAGCGGGCTCACCTCTTAGAGGGCCAAGTGGCTACACTCTATTAGAGGGTCAAGCGGCTACACCCCATTTCGGAGGGCCACATTAGTTCTCCACCCATAGGTAAAACCCTGGCTGCCCCAGGCTCTTACAAGAGGGGGTAGCAGGGAATCGAACCTGGGACCTAACCGAAGCCAAGCACCGCTCTCAACCATCTAGCCACACCCTTTGAGGGCGATTGATAAGTACCTATTAATATTTAATATATATGTTACTCGTGATAATGACTAATTAGCCCATATATTTTTTGTCATTTTTAATTAAATGTTATTTATATTAAATTATTTTACTAATTAAATTAAAATTAATAGATTGATTGCTTAACTAACTATAGAGTGACTATTTTTTTATTCTATAATTTAAATATACTTAAATCATAGTTAATTAATTAATTTTGATATAATCAAAAGTAATTACAAAATAATAAAGTAATTGATTGATTAAAATATAATTTATTTATAAATTAATTATTATGTTTATCAGTTGTAATTAATCATATATATAATTAATTAATTGATATATTAAAATATAATTAATTGAATAAGTAGTACATATTAATATTTATTATATATGTTACTACATTATTAATTGTTAATTATTATATAATGTATATAGCGAACTAGTCAAGCCTGTGACTATTAAGTCACACGCGTGACTCCGAT
>JANZLH020000160.1:36767-60757 GCA_026770325.2 Erythroxylum fimbriatum | reverse complement strand
GGCGAAAAACTTGATTAACCAAACACAACTCGGCAGATTAATAAGATATCGCAGATCCGAATGATTTACATGAGAAATCATGTATTAAGCACTCAAAATTCTACAAATAACATGTCCAAATCTCAAATCATTGTCTAACATTCGATTAAACTATAACCAAACTCAATCAATCATATACCGTAATCTCCAACTAGGAGTTGTTACAAAAATATGACTGAAATCCAAAACAATGAATGATTTACCCTTGTTAACCTCTGGAACTCCAACCCTCACTCCATCTTCAGGAGACTGGAACCTTAGCCGCGCATAACTGTGGAAGAATCCATCACTGCTGGACTTCCGAAGCTATCCATGGCTCCAACGTCGACGATGGAAGCGGTAAAATGGAAATAGTATTTGTAGATGAAGGGTGAAAGAAGAGATGATGAGGATAGTCGTCGTCGGTGGTTACCAGACCTGCAAAACAAGACAGAATACAAACCTATTAGCAGAGAAGAAAAAGACGAAGTGTGAGTGTTACCTCGGGAATGCGGCCGTCTCATTTTAACCTAAAATGGAAGGTTTTATAGGCGAGACTGGCGGGCCGGGTCGAACAGTGAGAAAATTTGCCATTTTAGGGCCGGGTATCCGACATTCGTCGCGACTAATGAACAATGTTCGTCGCGACGCATCAAAATGTGGTCACTCGTCGCGACGCATTAATTTACGCCTAATAACACGTCGCGACGAATGGACGCGTTGGTTCGTCCCGACGAATGGAAGGTTTCTCACAACCTGTTGACGTTCTGTTGACTCCATGTTCCTACAAAAATACAACATATTTGCAGTATCAATTGTCCTCATAAAAGTTATACAGAAATTAGTATCAAATGACAACAAAATACTGGTAATATGCAAATTATAAAAGCTCAATACCAGGAACCAATTTAAGCACAAAATCATGAATTAGGAGTCAACAAGTGCATAAATACTTAAGAAAACGGGGCCAAATTATAGTATAAATTTGGTTCAATCACAAATAACACCAGAAATTTGGTAACACAGTTTGACACACCTTGCCTACGTCTGCGGAGCCCTCACCCAGCTTAATCACTTTCACAGAAGTGCAATAGTTTTACCCAAAATTTTACTGAGCCGACACCACTCAACCCTTGACACTATCCCTCAACTTTACTTCCCGTGAAAGAATTTCACACCTAACAGTACGACCGCCTCGTACTAACTTCAACAGAGAATTTTTCTCAACACTCTCTTGAAACAAGAACAGTAACTAAATCACTCAAGTGATTAAACGAACAACTCAACGCTCAAGAAAATAATAAATAAGAATAGCTTAAGTATTTAATCAACCGAAAATTAAATAATAAAAATACTTGAGACAAACGAAGACTTCCCTATGAATTTATCTTCTCGAAATAATTTAGCAGAAAACTTTCTTCACAAAAATCAATCACTATATTCCTTGACATACACAATAGCAGTGTTTATCTTCAAAGATCCACAAAAAATGAATTAACCAAGCTCACACACACACTGACTGCAGTCCAATCATCAACATGTTTCAGCCCATCAAAAGAACAATGTGTGCAGAATTAAAAGCACCATATGCGCACCCAACCAACCATTCTTTAAGACCCACGTGATCTTCACCTTAACCACATAAATCATGCAGACTGCTTTTTATATATGCTCAAAGTGAGATACAATATTCAGCTCATACAAATACCAAGTGTGTAGTCTACCTAGGATATTTCAAAGACACAAATATTCAACACCAAAAGAAAATTGCGTAGCCCACTAATCTTCACACTTGACTAATGCAACTTGAACAAAATACACCCCTGCAGATATTTTGCCGCAAACCCCTTCTAGGTTTTTTCAAATTACGTGATCACATGGACTTCATTCATAACAAGGACTTCATTCATAATAAGGAGATATGCACGTATATAGATAGACTTCAAAGGTTCCATTGTAAATAGGATGCATATTTGAGATAGATTTCTTCAGTGATAAGGACCGCAATCTTCAATCCATATAACAATTCCAATTATCTTATATGTCTAATTTAAAGAAATATGCCAAAATAAATAAAATAGATATATTTAACATATATCTAACACTATGAAAGCTGTCAAACCTAAGCTTGTCTTAAAGGTTAACTTTGATCTAATTACTATGATCTCCTTTGTCACAGTTGGTGAGTTTGAGAATTGTCATATCATAATCCTCGCTACAAGTAGAACTCATCTTCTAACTTCACATATATTCCTATTTCGTAATTGTACCGGTAAATTGGTGTAACACAGGAACTACATGCATATAATGGCGTAGCTCGCAATAGCAATGCACTTGTATAGCAGAATACTCGGGTGTTAGCATCGAATTGACAGAAAGTTTTGGAATGCAATCAAAAAATTGAATATGACCCAAAACAAATTTTAAAAACTCCATGTACTAACTGTGACTTTGGTGTGATGTTAATTTCTTTCCTGCACCTAACTAAACCAGATGAATTGCGACCTGCCACATAATAAGAGCGACACTTTCTTGACCATCATATCTGAAGCTCACCAGACATGCACTGTATTTATATGTGGCAGATGGTCTTGATCATTTTATTATTATTACTGGTTTCAAGCATGCAATATGCAAACCGAGCTAAACTTGGTCTATCTGTTATCTGCAACTGTTTCTGTGATACTAAACTGATGATGAGACAAAGACACGTAACAAGGTTAGCAACTGCAAGAATTTGGCTGTCTGCAACTTTCATCTGGTAGAAATCAAAGCCATTCCCAATTCAACCAGTAAAATTCGGTCTCAGGGTTTTCTGGATCTGGTCAAGCTGAGTTTATTCATATCTAGCTTTTAAGTTGCTGAGGAGCCTAATCAAAATATAAACATTAGTATGATGATGGATCACCTCCAAAAAAATATGGTCCAAGTTAATCCACATGGAACCCTTTTTGTTGTTTTTGACCTTTCCAACTTTCTTTTGTAAACCTATTTTATTATCAAGAGTAATCTTACGAAGTACGTTGTGTTGAGTTTTTGGCTCCTTTGTTGTCTCATATTGGTTGGGGACAACAATTGAGGCAAGGTTGTTACCTATATAAGGAGGTTACTACCTCCTTGTTTAATGCACCAATCAAAGTCAAAGATGTAGTACAAATTTGACTCTAGTTAAATTCCTCTTTTGAGGTGAGAGTTAGAGAGTTTGTTTTGGGTATTTCTTTGTGGGTGTGTTAGTGTATTAGAGGATTGGGTGAGAGGAAAAATTGTGTTATTGTAAGAATTTTTCACATAGTAGATTTTCTTCTCGGTGCCCGTGGTTTTTCTCCGGTTTGGGAGTTTCCACATAAATTCTCTTGTGTTATTATTTTTTGATATTTTTGTCTATTAAATATCTTTGGGTGTGGATTTGGGAGTTCTAAATTCCTAACACGTTGCTTTTATGAACAAAACAACGATGATATCGCAGAATAATTATAAAAAAGCAACCGCCCTTCTCGTTTATCAAGTGACATGACCGTTTTTTCCCTTTCCAAACTAAGATAATACAGGAAAATCTACTGCCATAAATATATCACTCTATATCATATACAACACCCACTAGTAACATAAACACTAGGCAAAGAACAATCAGGGAATTTCTCTTTGGACATAGAGATATATGTAGTAACCTTGATCTGCTTCCTTCAGAGATGACCAACCTATATACAGTTTCGTTCCTGATGTTTTAGCACTCTCTTCTCACTAACTTCTCTCCGTTGATCTACAAGAAACCGAAGAAAGTATGTGTGTGGAGTCAGATCACTTGTAATTCTAATTCCTGAAGAGGTCAAGACGTGTATCTCCCAACCGAAGTGAGTATGCTGCTTTCTTAAACTCACTCCAAGTGAAAGCCTTATATAGACTTGGATTCTGCGGTGTCACTAATTCAGGCAGAGGAGAGATCCATGTGCTGAGTTTTGGTGCTCCAAAGTACATCATTGACATTCTTGCCTTGTGTGAGCTTGCTAATACCCTGTGCCTCACGCTCGTAAACCTCCCATTTGTCAATACCTGAAAATTTCAAACCTATGTTAATTAATTACCAACAAATATCGATTAAGGATTTTAGGGAAAAAATAAATAATATAAGAGAAATATGATAAAAATATAAATAATCATTATATATAATAACTAATTGAATAATAACATCTATTAAAATAATTTGATAGATATATAATGGTTATATTTTGTTTGTTGTAATTACTACCAACCTGTAAGGCGTCACCAACAATCACGTAAAATCCAGTGGGGTCAGGAGGGACTGGGACCCACAAAGCATCCTGCAAACGGATTTGGAGTCCCGCGACGTCGTTCGATCGGAGGATGGTCAGGATTTGAGGGTCGGAGTGCTCACCGAATCCAATCGCTTTGGGGGATGGAATTGGATCCCATTCTTTGATCTCTTTGACTGCGAGGTAGTGATTAATTCTCAGAAGCGAATCGCTATGGACGTCCCTGATTAACCTACTGAACACATCCTTGTCTGGGATCCACAAACCCTCAGCCATTAGATCAAGGATTTCACAAGTTAATTCTCTCACCCATTTCACGTAATCATTCGCTGCACGACTGCAACCATTGTGATTTGTGAAGCTAAATCTCAGCGATCAGTGAGTTCGACACAATATCAGTAGAAGGAAAGAAATTGAATTGTCTCTCACTTGTCTAATCTCACTACACTAATGTACTAGGTAGGACAAGGACATGCAGTCTTTTCTACATATAGACAAAACCATAATCTTAAATTATGTTCCTCCATTGGGTTTTGTCCGATTAAGATAGCGATAAGTGCAAGATAGAATTAAACATAATCTTTCTCTGAAAGCAGCTAGCTACGAGAACACTATAGTTTTCAACAAAGTGGACATGTACATACGCTTGTAGCTTGTAACTTCTGAGACAAAACATTGACAAACATTTGGAAAGTAATGTTAGGTTATGCTAACTTATTGAATTTTTTAAATATGAGCATAGTGTAGAGTCACTACCAAGAATTAGGCTTGGGTCAACTATTGTCCAAATAACTAGAACTAATTGTTTGAATAGTTGACCCTTACTACTTATAAACCCTTTAACATTTTCATGTCTAAACAATATGGGACACTCTAACGTAACTCTTCGCAGCTTAGTTTCTAACATTGTTTCCCTAAAGTAGGGTCCTGGAGGCCTCCTCGGGTATAAATAAACATGCCTTTGTTTGCGTATAATCCCACGAAGGAGATGCAAAAGAATTGTCTACTTTAAACGTCTATTTCGGTGGGCAGAATTCTAGTTTATGTGTCATTAAAATAATCGATTATGTGTAAGGAGGTAAACCATTAGAACATATTATATTTGCCTAAAAGGAAATGAAAATCAAGTTGTAAGTTGATTTCAACCATTTCTCTTTCATAAAGGAAAGATGTCTTTTTCTAAGATGCCAAGAATTCTACACTAAAATGTGTTCCACATTTTTTTATACTCAATTTCCCTTATCCACTGGCCCTCGTGCCATAAATTCAACCGAAAAAAAATGGTGCAACAATTACTAAATCAAGCAACGATAAACACGAAGCTTGACCTGAATCAAACACGCCACATCAATGGAGCGTGACCCTCGCTAAACGTTGTATGAGACTGAAGTAAACAAAAACCGGAAGCCCTTTTCTGCTCTAACCTCCTTGTTTATATCACCATTTCTCTTTAATGTGTTAAAAGACGTACGCAGGATAATCTCGACAAGGCATAGAAGAATCGAGTATTGCATGGCGTATTAGATAAAATACACAAGATAATTTTACGGTCAAGGTCAACAAAAGGTACCTGAATTCTATAGGGTCACTGGAGATAGTTTCCGATCTCTCCGATATGTGCAAAGGATTGGCCTGAAGGAGAAGGTATTCTAGCTCACCCGTATCGCCATTTGGCCCGACGTTTTTGCAGTCATAACCAAAAGGGTTAGCAGGTCCAGCGCGCTGCTTCTCGTTGGTTGGTTTGGCGAAGAATTCAGCGGCCTCACCCTCTAATCTCGCAGCAACCTCCTTATTGATCCCATGATTTGTGACCTTGAAAAAGCCGTACTCTTCGCAAGCTTTGACGATCAATTCTATAACAAGTGACCTATTCAGAGAAAGATCAACAGTAGGGATTCCTACTGCCTTTGTTTTCCTAGTTCTAACTGGAGTTGGAGAAGGCATTACCATTATCCTTCACTGTCAAAGGGAAGAAGCCTTGATATTGAAGCAATTCAGCTTAAAACTTGAGCTCTGGAGGACGTGAGATCTCTATCAATATTTAGGGTGGTACACCTCTTTATATACTAGCATAAGGAGGGTAGACGCATATATAGTAACTAAAAATATCATTTTATATATTAAAATAAAATACAAATTATAAATTACGATTTGGTGGAAATAGAAAGGCCTTGAAATTAACCATATAATCCCTGCACCCCAAATACCTTTTTTTTTTCTCCTTTTCATTCAATCCAAGGATAAATTAGTATTAGGAGGACGAGCCAATGAAGGTTTTAACTTTATTGTAAGTTCCTATAGGCGTAGTAAGTATGGTCAGACGTGTTGAACTTTGTAACGTTACTAATGTACGACGGTCAAGAGGAGAATATCTAGAAATCGTTTACTTGAAAAAGTGGAAGATAAAAATATTAGATAGCGTGGGAGAAACGAACACGCGCCCAAATAATAGTCGCGGGGAGGAATAGTTAGAGGGATTGGGGGTTCATAAGGTGAGAAGTGGCTTACGTTAGGTAGAGAAGATGTTGGTTCCAACCTGGTTGTGGCTGTTCCTGTTTCTGTCCTCTACTTGCCAGTTTGTGGCCATAAACGGTTAAACCTCCTCATTGGCCGTCTTCGACTAAGGAATCACGTGTACACACTTGGACCTTTTCTCGTATTTGTACTACTCGCCATTCATTTTCACGTATCCGTTATTTTTTATTAAATAAAATTTAAAATTGTTAAATATATAAACTTACTAAATTAGAAATGGAACATTTTTTAGTTTTAATATTATTTCCAATTTTTAATTAAATTGAAACTTTTAAAATTGAATAACTTAATTCAAAAAATTGTCTTTAATATTATTTTATTATGATAATTGACGAAAAACATAAAACTTACGTTTAGAGGAATTACTTGAATCTTCATCTTTATTAATATGACTTTTAATTTTTCAATAACATATAATGGTAGTTATGTATTTAAAATGTGATCACTTCTTTAAGATTTAAAAATTATGTGAAGAAAAAATTTCACATAACTCCTTAAACATATTTTCACTCAATAAAATTAATAAAATAATTTTTAACATTTAATTGTCATAGTTTGGCCTTTAAAAAATTGGATCCTAAAATTAAAAAATAAAAGTTTAATATTTTTAATTCATTATCTCTTAAAAAATAAGATCAACTAATATGTTATTTATAAAAAGAATCAATTGGTAATTAGAATGTAAACAATGTGTTAAGATTTGATTCAAAACCTTGGATCTTTCATATTAGTGCTAGGTTTTCTATTTTTGAAGTGAAGCCCTAAATAAATATCAATGATATAAAATAATCTGGACTGACCAGTTCAACCAGATTAAGCATGAAATATACTAATTCTTGGTTCAATTTTTACTTTTAATCGTTATGAATAAATACCAACCGGTTAAATAATAATCCATCGGTTTCTCTAAACTGTGAATAATTGGATCAGTAATCACTTGGTCTGCTTGTGTCTTCTCCTAAAGCAACAACATCTTCTTTACGTCTCACTCTGGCTCTGGACTCTTCCCTCGAAATGTTGTCAGATCTCCAACGCAATCTTTCACTTCAATGGATTCTTTAACATTTAAGAACCCTTATGTTGACTCTTTCTCCCTCAACTCTCTACTTCCTAGTCCCATAACTAAACTTCTCTGCAACACACAACTTTCATTCGTCTATCCCTATTATAGAAATCCCAAAACTCAAAACCCAGCTTACAATGTTTTGGGATTTCCCTATTAGTACGTATGACTTTGTTGCTAGATTTTCGTAATAGTACCTATGACTCATGTACAAATACCCCACTTATGTACATTTTACAAACACACCTCAATATATAGTATATAATACACTTCTCTCTCCCTTTTGTTTACATTCTCAATTATTTTTGTAACATAGTATCAGTGCTTAGGTTTAATTCTTTTCTGTCAATAGTTGATTTCTAGGTTCCACTGTATCTACCACGCCAGCATTTGCCACGTCAGCTTTGACTGTCACGTTAGCAATCAACTTCCACATTAGCATTGCATCTGCCATGTCATCGCTGACCTTTGAGTTTGATCATTGACTTCCACGTCATATTTGATCATTGACATATTCTGCCACGTGTCCTGCCACATCAACACTGCATTTATTGACCATTAATTGTTGACCGTTGACTTTTTTCTGTAAGAACCTATCCTGCCTAATTTTGACCTCTTAAATTTGATTTTGCTCTCTATTTAGCCTAGTTTTGCCTTACAAATGGAGAAATTGTATATTTCCCAGCCAATCTCAACAATTTTGGAAGGTAGCAACTATAATTTGTGGGTCCAAGGTATGAAACACTTCCTGGTTACACGTAAACTTTGGCGTATTGTTATTGGTGACATTATTCAACCTAAATAGAGTCCAGAAGAAAGTGATGCCAAGTTTGTTGAACGTCTTGAAGATTGGGATGCCAAAAACCATCATATTATCACCTGGTTTTACAACACCTCCCTTCCCGACATCTATGTCCATCTTGAAACTCTTGATACAACAAAAGAGATTTGGGATTTTTTAGTAACTCATTTTACAACTTTTGGTCTTGCTCATTATTATCAACTGTGGAATACTCTTCATTCCTTGAAGCAAGCTCCTGGCCAGTTAGTTAATGCCTTCCTAGGACAAATTCAACCCATTTGGAATCAGATCACTCAAGCTAAGATCAGTGCATAACATCTTCAGTTAATCAAGGTTCTTATGGCTTTTAGTCCTGCATACAAGTCTGTTCGTTCCTCCTTATTGCATCGCACTCCATTGCCTGCTCTAAATGAAGCAATCAAAGAAATTATCTTTGAGGAGACTCGTCTTGGCCTAGACACATCCTCCCAATTTGATGTTGCTCTTGTTATTGCTTACCCCTCATCCTAAAAGTCAGGTACTCGTTTCTGCAAAAATTATCGACAGTCCAGATATCATTTTCTCCCTATCTTAAAATTGAATGTCGTTAATGTCATAAGACTAGATACATTCTTAGCAACTGTTTTGTGCGGTCACCAAAACCTAAGGAAGGTTCTTCTAATACCAAAGGAGTTTTCTCTCAGCCTGGTTCTTCATCTATAGCTATTGTTACTTCTAAGGGTCCCGCCAGTTTTACCATGAGTGATCTTATGTCTACTTAAACAGGTTATCTTTACCAATTCTTCACCCACTGCATTCTCTGTCACTCTAGGTACTTCTTCTTGTTTTTTTCTATTTTGCTTGTCATAACCATATGTACTCTGATTCTTCTGTTTTTTCTTCTAAAACACCTGTTTCATCTCTTCCTCCTATTCATACTGCCAATGATAATATAATGCATATTTTCCACATTGATCATGCATCTAATTCTAATCTTATTCTCCATGACACCTACTGTGTACCTACCTTAGCCTTTAATTTTATTTCTATTGGACAATTATGTGACCTTGAGTTTCATTTTATTTTTTCTCCTTCTAGTTATCAGGTACAAGATCCGCAGACGGGGCAGACTCTTGGGACGGGGAAGAAGGTTGGAAGAATGTTTGAACTCTCCTCTCTTCAACTTCCTAAAGCAGTCTTAGCTGTAACCATCTCTAACTCCTCTCTTTATCAGTGGCATCTTTGTTTAGGCCATGCTTCTGCTAGCAAACTTCGTCCTTTAGTTTCTAGTGGATTGTTAGGTTCAACTAAAAATGAGTCTTTTCAGTATTTTTAGTGTCAACAAGCCAAATAACTTGCTCTTTCCTTTAATAATAGTACATATATTTCACATTCTCCTTTTGATCTTATTTATAATGATATTTAGGGACCCTTGCCTGTTTTATCTATGAGTGGTTATCAATATTATGTGATCTTTATTAATGAATTTTTTCGATATACCTGGATTTATTTTTTGAAACACAGATCTGAACTATCATAGATATACATAAAGTTTGCCACCATGGTCAAAACCTAGTTTTCCTATACCATCAAAACCCTTAGAACAGATAATGCAATGGAATATAAAGAATCTTTTGTACTTCTTGTTTTCTTGGACCAATAAGGTACCATGGTTGAACATTCTTATCCCAATACATCTTAACAAAATGGTCAAGCTAAATAAAAACACCACCACATCCTCGATTATGTCCGTGCCCTTCTTCTATCTACCTCCTGTTCTGAAAAACTTTGGGGAGAAGTTGTTTAACTGTTGTTTATACTATCAATTGTACTCCCACCTCCATCATTGATAATCTTTCCCCTTATGAACAACTCTTTGGCAAGCCCCCTAACTACCATCTTCTTAAACGTTTTGGCTATGTTAGTTTTATTCTTCTACAACCTCATGAGCATAATAAACTAGAACCTCATGCTTGTCTCTGTTGCTTTCTTGGGTATGGGATATAACATAAAGGTTATCGTTGTTGGGATCTAATCTATAACAGAATTCGTATTTCATAACATGTTACCTTTTGAGAAGACACCTCATTTTTGTCCTTGTCCAAATTTCATTCATCTCATATCAGTCCTTTTAAATTCTTTATTGACGGCTTTGTAGCACTATTTTCAAGCTTTAGATTTGTCTCCTACGTCTGACCATCTTCTGCCTTTTGATTTTGCACTTGTGGAGTTTGCTCCGCCTATTGAACCTCTACCAACTTCCTCTATTACGCTTTGATAATCTTCTTGGGTAAGAAAGACACCTTCTTATCTACAAGATTATCATTGTTTTTTTACTGTTATCATTCTGTATGAACCTCACTCTTATCGAGAAGCTAGCTCTAACCCTCATTGGCAACAAGCTATTAATGAAGAACTTCAGGCTCTTGAGAAAACTCATACTTGGGACTTAGTTGATCTTCCTTCAGGCAAAATTGCAATTGGATGTAAATGAGTTCATAAAATCAAAAGTTCAGATGTTTCTATTGAGCGGTATAAGGCTTATCTAGTGGCTAAAGGCGACACTTAAAAGTATGGGATAGATTATAAAGAAACTTTTGCCTCGGTTGTCCATATCACTTCTGTACGCAGTCTTTTAGCTATTGTCACTGTCAAAGGATGGAAACTTCTTCAAATTAATGTGAAAAATGCCTTTCTTAATAGGGACCTGTAAGAGGAAGTTTATATGTTGCCTTCACCTGGTTACTCTTGTCCTGCAAATAAGGTCTATAAGCTACAGAAAGTCTTGTATGGGCTAAAACAAACACCACGGGCTTGGTTTGCAAAGTTTAGTTCCACCATTATCCAATTTGGCTTTCATTCCGGTCCTCACGATTCTGCTACATTCATTCGTCATACTAATCAAAGGATTGTTATTCTTCTTTTTTATGTGGACAATATGGTCATTACTAGGGATGATATTGCTTATATTACAAAGTTACAGGGATACCTTAGCCACCACTTTGAGATGAATGACCTTGGCCCTTTTGGCTATTTTTTGGGCTTTGAAGTTTCATCTACTTTTGATGGTTATTATATCTCACAAGCAAAATATGCATTTGATCTCATATCTCGAGCTGGCATCACTGACAGTAAAACTGTCTCCACTCCTTTGGAGCATAATGTCAAATTGATACCATTTGAAGGTATCCCGTTTGATGATCTCACTCTATATCGACAACTTGTCGGTTGCTTGGTTTATCTCACTGTTACCAGACCTGATCTTGCATATGTTGTGCATTTGGTTAGTCAATCCATGGCTGCCCCTCGATCCTCTCATTTCTCTGTTGTTCTTCGAATTCTTCGATATGTCAAATCCACACTATTTCATGGTCTTTATTTCTTTGCACATTCTTCTCTTGTTTTGTTTGGCTACTCTAATGCTGATGGGGCTAGCGATCCCACTAATTGACACTCCACCATTGGATTTTTTTTCTTGAGAGATTCTTTAATTTCATATTGAAGTAAAGAAACAGATAATTGTTGCTCGTTCTAGCACTAAGTCCAAATATCACGCTCTTGCTGATGCCACTGCAGAACTATTATGGCTCCGTCAATTACTAAAAGACATAAGTGTCACTTCATCTTCTGCCACTACTTCATTGTGACAATCGTAGTGCAATTTAAATTGCATATAATGATATTTTCATGAGCATACCAAACATATTGAAATTTATTGTTATTTCGTACGCCATCATGTTGAATAAGGCACTATTCATCTTGCATCTGTCTCCTCTTCTCATCAAATAGATGATATCTTTACCAAGACGCACTTACCTAGCAGACTTCAGGATTTTGTTTCCAAAGGGTGGGCGGGGGGTGTGTTAATGTAATATTAGCCTAAATTATAGTGATATGATTTGATTGTAATTAGCTTAGATTTAGTGATATGATTTGGTTTTAATCAGCTTAGATTTAGCCTACTTTGTTGCTAGATTTTCTTATTGGTACTTATGACTCATTTATAAATACCCCACTCATGTACACTTTACAAACACACCTCAATATACAATATACAATACACAATACACTTCTCTCTCCCTCTTGCCTACATTCTAAATTCTTCTCCTAGCTTTTGTAACAGTGCACAACTTTTACAATGTCAGTTGTTTTTGTCATGGAGTGACAAACTCCTTATTTCTAGTTTGTTTAGGGTTTAGTCTTCTAGTTTTGTACAATGCAATCAGTGTCAGACAACATGCAAGTATGCAAGCGGAGGTGAGACCTTAAATTTCGTTTTCTTTGCAGGTTGTCTGTGTTTGGTTTTAACAGGTAATGTCATGTTGTACTACTATTTGTGATCTTAGTGTTTTTACTATTATTGTTTTGCCTCTGGACGACTTAGTTATGTTTCCATGAGTGCACAAATTATTAACTTCTTTCTCATTGTTATTCCTCGTCTGTGCTTCCCAACTTTTGCTTGGAAGAAGTTATATTTGTTGACCGTCGATATATCTTGAAAGAAGTAATGACATAAAAACATGCAAGAAGCTAACATTTATATTTATGTTCCCCAAAAATTTTGCTAAGGTTGATGTTTTGTCCACCAACTCGCAGGGGACTATAGTTCTTCTTCCATAAAGCTCATTCGACTTCCTATATCAGTTGATTGTGATTCATGAAGTACTACAGTATATAAATGTGGACAACAATGCAATCTTTACTTGGTTTACGAGTGTAACTACAGTTAAATTTTTTAACAACATTTACGATTGTCCTGCTTTTTCACCCTTAAAATACCAAGTCTAAGAGAAGTAAAAGGCAGAGATAAGACAAGACAAAGATGAGAGAAGACGGGGATAAGCATTAGGCTTTTAGTACTAGATTGAGAAAATTAATAAAACATGGATGAATTTTGTTCAATTCTCACTTTTCAGTTTTTATATAAGATTATACTTGAAATAAATAGTAAAATTCTAAAATAATAGAAGAAGATATAAATTTTTAATTTTTGTGATATTAAAAATATTAGTATTTATTGATCAAATTTCAAAACAAAATATTTTATTTTTTACTTATTCTTATAATTTTTACTTTTTATTTATTATATATCAATTTTATAGTTGTTTAATACCGATTGAATCTTTAAACCTTAAACATTTTCTTTGGTCAGTTTTATATTTAGTCCAGTTTTTAAAACATTAATAAATCTAGTTCTGGAAAAGATGACGTGTATATATATATAATACACTTTTTGCTGAATAAGATTGAAAGTACTTACCACTAACTACTGCTATAATACTACGATGTAACGACGACTTCTTCTAGGTTAAATAACTTAAATGTAATTACAATGCGTTAACCTTGATGGCATACATTCTCTTGTCTTTATTTATAAGAAGAATTTAGAATGTAGACAAGAGGGAGAGAGAAGCATATTGTGTATTGTATATTGTATATTGAGGTGTGTTTGTAAAGTGTACATGAGTGGGGTATTTATACATGAGTCATAGGTATTAATAAGAAAATCTAGCAACAAAGTAGGCTAAATCTAAGCTAATTAAAATCAAATCATATCACTAAATCTAAGCTAATTACAATCAAATCATATCACTATAATTTAGGCTAATATTACTCTGGACAACTTATTTATGCTTCCATGAGTGCACAAATTATTAACTTCTTTCTCATTGTTATTCCTCGTCTGTGCTTCCCAACTTTTTGCTTGGAAGAAGTTATATTTGTTGACCATTGATATATCTTGAAAGAAGTAATGACATAAAAACATGCAAGAAGCTAACATTTATATTTATGTTCCCAAACAATTTGGCTAAGGTTGATGTTTTGTCCACCAACTCGCAGACGACTATAGTTCTTCTTCCATAAAACTCATCCGACTTCCTATATCAGTTGATTGTGATTCATGAAGTACAACAATATATAAATGTGGACAACAATGCAATCTTTACTTGGTTTAGGAGTGTAACTGCAGTTAAATTTTTTAACAACATTTACAATTGTCCTGTTTTTTCACCCTTAAAATACCGAGTCTAAGAGAAGTAGAAGACAGAGATAAGACAAGACGAAGATGAGAGAAGACGGGGATAAGCATTAGGCTTTTAGTACTAGATTGAGAAAATTAATAAAACATGGAGGAATTTTGTTCAATTCTCACTTTTCAGTTTTTATATAATAATAAAGATTATACTTGAAATAAATAGTAAAATTCTAAAATAATAGAAGAAGATATAAATTTTTAATCTTTATGATATTAAAAATATTAGTATTTGTTGATCAAATTTCAAAACAAAATATTTTATTTTTTACTTATTCTTATAATTTTTACTTTTTATTTATTATATATCGATTTTATAGCTGTTTAATACCAATTGAATCTTTAAACCTTAAACATTTTCTTTGGTCAGTTTTATATTTGGTCCAGTTTTTAAAACATTAATAAATCTTGTTCTGAAAAAGATGAAGTATATATATATAATATACTTTTTGTTGAATAAGATTGAAATTACTTACCACTAACTACTGCTATAATACTACGACGTAACGACGACGACTTCTAGGTTAAATAACTTGAATGTAATTACAAAGGCCTTAACCTTGATGGCATGCATTCTCTTGTCTTTATTTACGAGTCTGTGTTCAAATTAGCTTTGGTCGCATAACAATACGGGAATAACTAAGGAGTTGGATTGCCTAGGTATAATCGATCGATATCATAAGATTGTACATGACAAGAATACACGAAGATGTAAAAGATCGGAGAATTTGCATGAGTAGCTTGTTCGATAACTTACTTTTAAAAAAAGTGTATATATTCATTTCTGTTAATGGTTTTTCATATATTATTTTCTCCCTAAGGACAACGATTCAAGGTGTTCTTTAAACTGATTTCATCAATCGGACGTCCGAACATTCCCATAGCTAGAATATAATTCACCTTTTGTAGGACACTGACAGCAACCCCGTGGCATTGACAGGGTAGCTGATTGAGACTGAAAGACCTTTACAAAGTGCAATATTCCAAATTTGAAGTTGGATCTAGTAACCGCATGATTCTCTATTTTAACTGACCCTGGAAAGTGGAGAGACCACCTACTTACCAAGAAAAGAAAATTGAGAAAATAGCAAATTGATAAATTTGAGATTTTTTTTGTTATTATAATAGTCTTTATTATATTTAATTTAAAATCTTATTTTGACGTATTATATGATATTTTTATTACATTAAGAGTACCGTGATCAAGTAAATAGTCATATAGTAATTAATGTGATAATTTAATTGAGTATGATATGTTCTAAATCGTAACTTCATATTATATATATTATGCTATTTCACGTATTAAATTGTAGTTTTTTGATTGTTATTATTTACTCAAACCTGAGGGATGTTAAGAAACAAAGAGAAATATTTTGTTGGTTTTTTAGAAATA
The DNA here is from genome assembly GCA_026770325.2 of Erythroxylum fimbriatum. Lineage (NCBI taxonomy): Eukaryota > Viridiplantae > Streptophyta > Magnoliopsida > Malpighiales > Erythroxylaceae > Erythroxylum > Erythroxylum fimbriatum. Next base: position 44,662 of record JANZLH020000160.1, on the reverse strand, counting down.
AATAATCACAATAAATTCACTAATTAAGACTACAACATTAATATGGTAATTAAGCATCTAAGAGCTAGCATATCATCTTCAAAACAGTTTGTTTGCTCAATTCTTTAATATGGACAGCCATCTCGATCTGTCCATAAAAAAAAAACTTCTCATCAGACTTGTTTGAACCAATGTAATTATTAATATATTGTATCTAAATTAAAAATGAACTAAACTATTATAAACTCGAAAATAATTAGATGCATCGATTTTGTCTTAAGCGTCAAACTCCGAAACGAACAAAGAAACTTCCGAGACGGGAAAGAAAGACTATTCACGCTGTGTAACGAAAGGCATGGGAATGGAAGGGACCAATGACTTATAATAGCCAACCAAACAGAACCAACTACTTGAAAAGAGAATTATCTCAATATGAAATTGCGGTTGGTCCCAAGTCCCAACTCTAAGACCCCATATGGGTTGGAAGTAAAGCCAACTATTTAATCGAACAGTGAGTGTCCTAAACGTGTCCGCGCGTGCACACAAATTCTCGAACAAATGGGCGTGTTCATAGATAGAACAAAGAAAAAAACTTAGAAAGGGTCAATACATAACTACCTTTCTGTTACTAAAACGGAGGGAATCTTGACTATATAGAAATCAGTTGGAAGTAATGCGGGTTTTATGGCACGACCACCGCCAATGTGCTCGACCTTTTCCATTATTAGTAGTAAGTCCTCCTTAAAATTCTTGCTTTATTGAAATGTGTAAGATAGCTTTTTAAATAAATAAATAAAAATTTATAATTATTCTTCTTTGAACATATGTTAAATAAATTATTAAAATTGTTTAATCTGAGTAAATCAGTAATTAGGATATCCTTTTAAGAGGCAACGTAAGACAGGATAATTATTCTTGGGACGTGTGGTCTTGTAAAGTGTAATGATTCCATGGGAAACATTAAATTAAGGAGGCTAGTGTCGGAGATTCCATAAGAGACTGGATTCATGGAGGAATATCAGGAATCACGGAGTGTTGTGGATAGGGAGAAGGCTACTCAAAAGGAAAAAAAGAACACTGGCAGTTGATTTTGTAAGAATTGAATGCGTGAAATCTAAATCTCCTTTAATTCAGGACTTTTTCCCTGGAACAGAGGGCCGTGATTTGGTGGTGAAGGCCGGCCAAGAGCCGCGCAAGTAGACAAGATGGACGTGTAAAGAAGTGAGTACGAGTCAGCGCGTTCAGCCGTCCAATTATTTTCTGACAAAGAGTGGGTCCTCTTTTGTTCCTTGATCACCACATGGCATCCTACGGAATCCCCTCTACTGACAGCGCTTTGTCACTTATCCACATTCCACAAACTTACTTCGTTGTATTCATGCCAACAATTGGATGGAGCCGTTAGAAAGGGTTATTATCGGTATGATTCCAACCGGTAAACAAGACTTTAAAGTAGTCAATCTGACGATGGAAGCGAATCGGGAAGTCTTTGAAGTACCTCTATTTTTATAGGTCTAATTTGCAAATATTAGTATCTTTAATGTGTAGATTGGAGGAGTTTTTAGGCCGTTGTTTCAATTGGTTTGTTTGTCTTTTGTAATGTGTTGTTGCTTTGTTGCAAGGGACTAAGGAGAGTAGTCCTACTCTCTTAACATGTTCTCCAACTTTATTCTATCAACCTAATTTTTAATTATAAAAAGGATTTACACATAATGGAATTATAGAAAATATAAATTGAAAAGGGGCTCTAATTCACATTGTTGAATGTATACTTTTCTTTTTCTTTTTTTTTTTTGGCCATTTTCTTGTTTGTCAAATGCAATTTGTAGTTCATATGGGTGGTTATTAATTTATAAAACTAATAGTTTATCATTTGTTAAAACTTATTTAATTAAGTTTAAATTTAAACTTCGAAATTAATAATTTTTTTTCCAAATTTATTTAAGTTTCAAATTTAAGGTATTTAATTTATATTCAAAATTTAATCATATCTTATTCAAACTCACGTTTTTAATTGATGTTGATTTTTTAATAAATGAACAAGTTTTAAATTAAATTTGAATCTATAATTAAATTGATCCTATCCAATCCATTATCATCTTAAATTATACATGAATATGATTCAACTTTAAGTTGTTTATTATTTTGATACGGTTGTAGCTTGTGTTAGAGGTCACAATCGACCGTTTGGATCGAGTTTTACAGACTCCAAGAAGCTTTGGGAGTTACAAAGAAAACTTTTTTTTTTTTGTAATTAGAAAGCACTTTCAATTTAAATGTTTATGAAATATTCATGCATATATGAATAAGGAATGGTCTTTGTTTGTCTGGTCAAATGAATTATTTTAAATACGTAATTAACAAATTATTTCTTGATTATCAAACGGGTGAAGTTTTTCAACATTAAAAATAGGTATTAAGTTGGTCAATAATAAAATAAATAACATATTGCATCAAACAAGACTTTGATGCAATATGTTTTTATTATGGACAATCGTATCTGAAATATCTCAGTGATAATGATATTATGGTAATTAAATTATCTGGATTTGACAACTACTGTTATAATCTATGGGATGAACCAATTAAGTAGAAGTAGCCGTTTCACAAATTTTTGTCCAAATTAGGAAGACGGCTTCAATAATCAACAATGTTGGTTATTATCAAGGATTTATGTTGAATGTAAGGAGTATCAAACCGCTGAGATCTGACTGATTCAATCTCGTGCCAAATAACACGCAATATGTCACAATATTGAATCTGTGGACATATATAGTCAACACTAATTAAGCAAGTGCCGATGACTTAATGATAATGACGCTGATAATAAACTATTAATTATAGAAGGAGAAATAAAGGGCAGATCGTAGTTTTGAAAGTGGTACCTTGCATTTTTCCTTTTCTTATTAGGGTAAGTCTAAAGCAAATCCAACTCTCTTCAAGTAGACAGTCATGCCTCCAATCGATTCATTAGGATAGGTCTGCTATTACTATATCCCAATAAATCTTGGTGTTAGAATATATTATATATATTCTTTGTTTAGTTTTGTCATTTTTAAATTGGGCATATAAAAGATGGAGTTTGTATTTTATTAATAGTCCATGCAGTTATTGCCTTCTTATTTGATTTTAAAAATAAATCTATGAGATACACGTGATAAGGAAAAAATTTCATCTGCAGCTCTTTGGTTATTGTGTGAGTGTGGCATCCTGATAATGGACAGTGAATATACCTCCTATATTTAGTGGATTCTTTGAAATCTTCTGATATAGGTAAATATCTCCTTGGTGAGGATGAAGCAGAGAGGTTCACGCAAGTCAAGAAAAACCTAGAGGGTTGCGGCAAAAAATTAAATAGTGTGGCTTTGTTCAAAGTGGTGGTCATGTGGAAAAGGATTTTGCTGGCTACGCATATGAGTACTTTGAGCTGAATAACACATCTTGAATTAGTCTTATGTTATCTTTTCAATGTGTGTGCGTGAGATAACTTGGTGGAGGTTTAGTGGGTATTAATGACTCACTTGAAAATCATAGCTCACGTTGACTTTTTGAGTTTATGACTTTGAGGGATAGGAGATAATGTTGTTGCTGGAATTCTTGGTGTATGCGAGAGTGCCTTGCAAAGGTGTTAATTGAGCATGTCTCCATATATATATAGCTGAAGGAATTGTGAGAATCAACTGGTTATCTTTGTGCTGGAATTTATGTAGATTACATTACTTGGGCTGAATGGTTTTGTGATGCGTTTTCTTTGATGTGTTGTCGTGATTGGCCCATTGTTGTTGCGACAACTTCCAGATCTATTTTAGTAGAGTAGAACCTATCGGGAAGTTGTTCTTGTCTATCTTAAGTGTATTTTAGTTTTCGCTCTTTATTATTTTAATCATTTGGGTTGTTCATTTAATTATCTTTATTATTAAATACTGTTGAGAAAATCCTCTGTTGAGGTTAGTACGAGGTGGTCGTACTATTGGGTGTGAAACTCTTTCACAGGTAGTTAGGTTGTGGGATAGTGTCAAGGGTTGAGTGGTGTCGGCTCAGTAAAACCTTGGGTAAAACTATTGTACTTCGGTGAAAATGATTAAGCTGGGTGAGGGCATCGCAGACGTAGGCAAGGTGTGCCGAACTGCATTACCAAATTTCTGGTGTTGATTTATTTTTGGTTCTTTTAATTTTCCTGATTTTATTTGTTTGCTAGGAACAAATCGGAAAGTTTGCGAAACTATCTACCCCTACGATTTTTCACTTGGGTTTCTCATTTTAAAAGAAAATTTGACAATTCTTTATTATTTTAAATGTTTGATTTATACCAAATTATTAATTAAGAAATAAAGAAATTAGATCAAACGAGCCATGCTTGACATAAGTCAAATCCTTAATCACGTTGCAAGCCATCATTGGCAGAATTTAGATCCTTAATCGCGTTGCAAATTGGGTTAAAATCTATTTGTAGAACTACACAACTGCAACTTTTCTTTTAACGGAGAGAATGGCGGCCATTATTTTTGTTATATAAGTAATGTCACGAATCACACATCGGACAAGTTTGAGAGTATTCAACAATTTATAATAGTGTGCAAACCTCTCCCTCTTGAGCTAGCTTTTGGGAGTGAGTTAGGCACTATCTAACATGGTATCAAAACCAATTTGTCTCGATGGTTTGGGACGGTGCCCGGTTACGTCCGTTTGCTTAATATGTCAATCAGATGTCCAGTCCTACTTTGAACTGAGGAGGGTGTGTCAGGAATCCCACATTGGACAACTATGAAGGCATTCGAGAATTATAATAGTGTGTAAACCTCCCCCTCTTGAGCTAACTTTTGGGGGTGAGTTAGACCTTTCTAACATGGTAATAGAGCCAGTTTGTCTCGATGGTTTGGGGCGGTGCCCGGTTATGTCCCTTTGTCCGGTTATGTCTCTTTGCCCAATATGTTCATCAGATGTCCAGTTCTGCTCTGGACTGAAGGAGGTGTGTCAGGAATCCCACATCGGATAACTATGAGGACATTCAAGAATTTATAATAGTGTGCAAATCTCCCCTTCTTAAGCTAGCTTTTGAGGGTGAGTTAGGCCTTTTTAACAAGTAAAGCCAACTATCAAACTACGCAATCAGAACTAGAACTGTATATAACTTGTTTAGTTAATTTAACGAGTCCCAAAGACATTAAAAATCGAAGTATTAAACGGTCAAATATGAATATATGTTATGAAACCACGAGGTTCAGACATCAACTATGAGACACCAGGAGACGGGTTTTTGTAAACAAACATATAACGAGTCCGTCTGTTTAGGAACGAAGTCCCGAGGACCACAACACAACATCGTAAAGACAGTATCGTAAATTCTTTACTGTCACTCCTAAGTCCTAACTAAGAATTCTTCGTCTCTTTGGATAATGGTACGGGACAATCTAAATTTGATTAATTCGACGTTTGGAGACTTGCCTTTTTGTGCATATATTTACCTAACGACTCCAAGCACGCAAGCCATGACGCATTGTGAGAAATAAGTACAGATGGTGGTCAACTATAATTGGGATTGGTCTGTAAGAATGATTCCAATAACAACCATGACATGTGCGCTTCTTCTGGTGAAAAGAAAAGCTGGTGAGAGCAGAATCTTTGTCGTGGGATGACAAAGTTTAGGAAAATCTTGTCAGGGCTTAATGGGCAAGAGTCGATATGTATTGAAATGAATTCCATAACTATGCATTAAACTAGGTTGGTTAGTGGGCATGGAAAGAAATAAAGAGAGATCGACATCATAAAAGCATAATAAAATCTCTTACACAAAAGGGACTTTGTTCAAACTACTAACTAATTTGTCGATGTGATTTGTCCAAGACAGAACCTGCAATCTGTACCATCCGTGTCCTGTCTGTAACTTGACATGTGCAGCCGTCCTGTTATTGACAGAAACCAAAAGTGTTCACTTCATATCGGAAGAATATGCTGTAGTATTTCGCCACCTCACATGCAATGCAATCTGTTCTTTAAGAATTTTGGGTAAAGTTTCATCGATAAAATTAAATTATACATTTATCCCATTGAGACTCAGGTGATATTAGAGAAATTAGAAAAATATTTTTTAAAGTAACCAGTAAATTTTTTTTTTGTAATAACTAGTTCAAATCACGAAAATTAAAAAAAAATGTTTTGAAGATAAATTAGAAGGTGAAGAGGAATTACTCCCATAAAATAATTCAATGAGTCCTCTTACAACATAGCTTTCCTCTTTGAAAGTTTGAAGAGGTGATATACTCATATTTTCATATATGTTTAGGACTTAATTCAGAGTCATTTACATTCATTCTATGTTCATCTATGACTGGTTTATCACGTTTTAGCATTATTCGAAGTTCGTTGACGTAAAATGCATAAATGAAACAAATAGACTCGAATTGCATTGTTTTTAGGTTTCTGGCAAACTTGACCTTTAGTCATTGTGAGATTTTTATCTCGATATTGGTTTAGCCAAAAATTCTAAAATTTTATACTTAAATTCTTGACTCATTGATGAATTTTTGGGACCAATTGCAGATTTTTCTGAGTTGGAATTCAGGAGAAATAAATTCCCGAAATTTGCGTTAGATTTTGGATCGCCAGAATGACCTGTTGACAATGTTTTGATCATAACTTTTGACTTAGATGGCGAAATCTCATATTGAAGCTGACTCAAAGACGAAGATACTGATATAATTTGAGCTCCTAAATTATCACCGTTTAATTTTTATGCACTGTCAAGTTTGACATTGAAAAATCTATTCCAACCAGCGAAGGATCAACATTAGCCTTCACCTTTTAATTATTTCAGCCTATGTACAACTCACTGTTGGACCCCGAACCTTTCTTGAAAGTGTAACGCCCCAAATTAGGGGTTGGAATATTAAAGGAAGTTAGTACAAATTATGTTTGTTATTTGCTTATTAAATATTTACTTAATTGTGCATAAGTATTTTGGCATGCATTCATGGCATTTTCCGGGTAAATTGGTTTAATGAAACTTCGGATTGATTCGGACTGTATTAATATAATTTTAGTAATTTTTGTATACTTCAAATATTTTTAGAAATTGTTGGTGAATTAATTTTGAGTTGAAAATTTATTTTGAGAATCATTATTTTATGACGGAATTTTGGTGAATTTTAGGAAGGTTTCTGGAAATTTTGGGTATTTGTTTGTTATAAGAACTCATAACAATGTTTTTGGTTATTTAACAAGAATATTTTATTAATAAAATAATAATAAATAAATTAATGAACCACGGTTATAGTGGCGTGTGGCAGCTTGGGTTTGTGACATTTAGATAATAGTGAAGACACGTTTATAATAGTTGTCCTACATGCAAGCTTATACGCCAGTGGTAATGACGGGTGGATTTTTTTTATGGAAGAGTTAAAAGAGTCCTATTTGTTTTAGTCTTTACCGAATTCCCTTCACTAGTTTCTCCACCAACTAACGACTGAAGCATCAATTGAGTCACTCTTCGGATCTTTACGCAGTAAGTACTTTTGCTAATGTTTAGTGTTTAGAATAAAGAGTTACATGCATGAATGGCTTGAAAATTGAGATATATGTATATGTCTATGTGATCTGTTATGTTTCGTTAGAAGACAAACTGTATGAATTCTGCTAGGTTTGTCTGAAACTTTAATAATATGGTTAACTGATCAGAAAGGATTTAAGCACTTTTATGAGGGAAGAATTCGCGGGTCTCCTGATTTATCGTTTCCTGAACCAGGAATTTTCTTGTTGAAGCCAAATTCATGCAACCAACAAACTGAGTAATCTGTTCTGTACTCTATTGATTGATGATGTTGTCATAGTAAATGAAACAGTATGAGTCACAATGATGATTACTGAGGATTGCCCTAGAACCTATTGGTTTCAAGCTAAGCCTCAGAGGAATGGAGGAC
>JANZLH020000160.1:14310-28453 GCA_026770325.2 Erythroxylum fimbriatum | reverse complement strand
TGGCTACCAGGACGGCTCTTTTGTTTTGGGACTCTTGAAAAACCTAGGTTTCGATGAATCCAAACTCTTGGCTTACAATACTGTGGAGGAATGGGACGCATTGTTTACTAAAGGAAGTGGCAATGGTGGAATAGCTGCAGCATTCGACGAAGTACCGTACATAAAATTGTTTCTAGCAAAGTATTGCTCCAAATATACCACCGTTGAGCCTAAATTTAAAACCGATGGTTTTGGCTTTGTAAGTTCAATTCGCTCTCTTATTGTGCTTATTTTCTGATATTGGGTTGGTTTGCTTTTTGATCTATGTATCATTATTTCAGGTCTTTCCAAAGGGTTCCCCACTAGTAAGTGATATTTCTAGGGCAATTTTAGGTGTGACCGAAGGAGAAACAATGAAGAAAATAGAAGAGAAATGGTTTGGCACAGAAGCAAGTTGTCCAGATCCAAGCACCTCTCTTTCATCCAACAGCCTCGGTATCGAAAGTTTCTGGGGTCTATTCTTGATTGCTGGTGTAGCTTCAGTTTTAGCTTTACTAGTATTCTTAGCCATGTTTATCCACGAACAATGGGACGTTATAATGCCAGCTGACTCCAGGTCATTAAGGCAAAGATCTATCAAATTGTTCTGGAACTTTTACAACAGGGACTTGTCTGCGCATACTATGAGAAGGAATGAAGTGAATGATTCACAAATTCAAAATGATCCTGTAGTTGGTGAACCAAGTCCATCGGCATATTCTGTCCGAACAGAATTTCCTGGTGAGCAGGATAGAGTTTCTTCAGAGAACGGCGATCGGAATTCAAATGTTCGTCAACCACTTCAGGAGACATCATCTAATATTGAAGTCGCCATTCAAAATCATGAAAGACCAAGAGTTATTGAAATAATGCAAGATTGAGCACTGAACTGGATGACACCATATAAAGACGTCCATAGCCTTAAACTTGACATAGGAGTTGATGACCTTATAATGATGTTCATTTGATTAATATAATTATTTTAGTAAATTTTATGATACCAGTATTTGCTTAAATTAGTCATGAGGAAAGCAGAAAGGAAAAAGACTTGAAGTGTCTCATTAGAAGACGGTACCCTTGATATTACCAAATGTCTTGGCACACCAAACAGGTTCGTATCTTTCTTTTTCCTTTTGCCTATTCTTTCGATTGGATTACGGATTCTTGTCACTTCTAAAGCCTGTTGTTAACGTAATCTTATCCTTAATTGTAATGATATTATTTGGTTGTATTTGGCTTAGATTTAGTTATATGATTTCATTGTAATTAGCTTAGATTTAGCTTAATTTGTTGTTAGATTTCCTTATTAGTACCTATGACTAGTGTATAAATATCTCACTCGTGTACACATTACAAACACACCTCAATATATAATACATTTCTCTTGTGTACATTCTTAATTCTTCTCCTACTTTTTGTAACATGGTATCACGAGCTTAGGTTTAAAATTTTTTTTTCTCGCCTCTGATCCTTTCGAAATCTTTACCATTCGTTGATTTGTGGGCTTCATTGCCCTTAACCACGTCAGCATCCAGCCAGTTGCCACTTGACCTCACATGTAAGCTTGACCTACCACATCAGCAATCAGCTTCCACGTCAGCACTACTTTCCTTCCACGTCAGCATTGACCATTAACCTTGACTGTTGATTTTTATGTCATCTTTATTCATTGACTTTGACCGCATTCTATCACGTTGACTGTTGATTTTTTCTATAAGTACCTCTTTTGCCTAATTTTTACCTCTTGAATATGATTTTGCTCTTTGTTTAGTCTACTTTTGCCTTTAAAATGGTGAAATTGGATATTTCCCTACCAATCACAACAATTTTGGATGGTAGCAACTATAATTTGTGGGTCTAGGGTATGAAACACTTTCTGGCTAGATGTAAACTCTAGCATATTATTACTGATGGTATTGTTCAACCAAAACAGAGTCTAGAAGAAAGTGATGTCAAATTTGTTGAACGTCTTAGAAGATTAGGATGTCAAAAACCATCAGATTATCACCTAGTTTTACAACAACTCCATTCCCGACATTTATATCAAGTTTGAAACTCTTGATATAGCAAAAGAGAATTGGGATTTCTTAATAACTTGTTTCATAACTTCTGATCTTACTCATTATTATCAATTTTGGAATACTCTTCATTCCTTAAAGTAAGCTCCTGGCCAATCAATTAATGCCTTCCTAGGCAAAATTCAACCAATTTGGAATCAGATCACTCAAGCTAAGATCAGTGCAGAACATCTTCAATTGATCCAGGTTCTTATGACATTTAGTCCTACATAAGAGTCTGTCCGTTCCTCCTTACTGCATCGCACTCTATTGTCTACTCTAAATGAAGCAATCAAATAAATTATTTTTTAGGAGACTCGTCTTGGCCTAAACAAGTCCTCTCAATCTGATGTTGCTCTTGTTGTTGCTCGCCCCTTATCTCAAAAGTTACGTCCTCCCTTCTGGAAAAATTATCGACAGTTTGGACATCATTTTTCTACATGTCCTATGATTGAATGTCGCTACTGTCATAAGAATAGATATATTCTTAGCAACTATCCTGTGCGACCACCAAAACCTAAGGAAGATTCTTTTAATACCAAAGGCGTTGTCTCTCAGCTTGGTTCTTCATCTGTAGCTATTGTTGCTTTTGAGGGTCCTGCTAGTTTTACCATAAGTGATCTTAAGTCCTTACTTAAACAGGTTATCTTTACTAATTCTCCTCCCACTGCACTCTCTGTCACTCCAGGTACTTCTTCTTGGCTTTTTAACTATGCTTGTCATAACCATATAACCTTTGATTCTTCTTTCTTTTCTTTTAAAACACCTGTTTAGTCTCTTTGATACTATAATGCATATTTCTCACATTGGTCATGCATCTACTTCTAATCTTAGTCTCCCCGAGACCTATTTTGTCCCTACCTTGGCCTTCAATTTTATTTCTATTGAACAATTATTTGACCTTAAGTTCCACATTATTTTTTCTCCTTCTAGTTGACATGTATAAGATTCGCATACAGGTAGACTCTTGGGATGGGGAAGAAGGTCAGAAGATTGTTGAACTGGTCTCTCTTTAACTTCCTAATCTAGTCTCAGTTGTGACCATCTCTAACTCCTCTCTTTACTAGTGGCAATTTTGCTCAGGACATGCTTTCCTTAGAAAAATTGGTCCCTTAGTTTCTCGTGGATTGTTAGGTTCAACTAAAAATGAGTCTTTTCATTGTCTTCAGTGTCAACTAGCTAAACAACCTACTCTTTCCTTTAATATTAGTACTTTTTTTTCATATTCTTCTTTTGATCTTATTCATACTGATATTTGGGGACCTTTGCCTATTTTATCTATGAGTGGTTATCAATATTTTGTGATCTTTATTGATGATTTTTCTCGATATATCTGGATTTATTTTTTGAAACATAGATCTGAACTACCACAGATGTACATCAAGTTTGCTACCATGGCCAAAACCCAGTTTTCCTATACCATCAAAACTCTTAGAATAGATAACGCAATGGAATATAAAGAATCTTATATACTCTTTGCTTTCTTAAACTAATAAAGTACCATGGTTCAACGTTCTTGTCTTGGTGCATCTCAACAAAATGGTAAAGATAAACGAAAACATTGCCACATCCTAGATTATGTTCGTGCCCTTCTTCTATCTGCCTGTTGTCCTAAAAAAATCTAGGGAGAAGCTGTTTTAACTATTGTGTATACTATCAGTCGCACTCCCACCTCCATCTTGATAATCTTTCCCCTTATGAACAACTTTTCAGTAAGTCCCCTAATTACCATCTTCTTAAACCTTTTGAGTGTGTTAGTTTTATTTTTCTACAACCTCATGAATATAATAAACTAGAACCCTACGCTCGTGTTTGTTGTTTCCTTGGGTATGGGATATAACATAAAGGTTATCATTGTTGGGATCCGATCTCTAATAAAATTCGTATTTAAAGGCATATTATCTTTTGGGAAGACACCCCCATTTTCCTTTTTGTCAACATTTCATTTATCTCATATCAGTCCTTCTAAATTATTTACTGACAACTCTATAGCACTATTTCCAAGCTTTGAAACAGATTTATCTCATGCGTCCAATCATCCTTCGCCTTCTGATCATGAATCTGTGGAGTCTGCTCAGCCTGTTGAAACTATACCAACTTCTGCTATTCAACTTCGACAATCTTCCTGGGTAAGAAAGACCCCTTATCATCTACAAGATTATCATTGTTTTTCTGCTATTGTCAATTTACATGAACCTAACTCTTATCGAGAAGCTAGCTCTGACCCTCATTGGCAACAAGTTATAAATGAAGAACTTCAGGCTCTTGAGAAAACTCATACTTAGGACTTAGTTGATCTTCCTTAAAGTAAAACTACAATTGGATATAAATGGATTTATAAAATCAAAACTCACTTAGATGGTTCTATTAAGTGGTATAAGGCTCGTCTAGTGGTTAAAGACTACACTCAAGAGTATAGGATAGATTATTAAGAAACCTTTACCCCAGTTGCCTATATCTCTTCTGTACACAATCTTTTAGCTATTGCCATTGTCGAAAGATGGAAAGTTCTTCAAATGGATGTGAAAAATGTGTTTCTTAATGGGGACCTACAAGAGGAAGTTTATATGTTGCCTCCATCTGATTACTTTCGTCCTGCACATAAGGTTTGCCTTGTATGGGATAAAACAAACACCACGGGTTTGGTTTGCAAAGTTCAATTCCACCATTATCCAATTTGGATTTCATTCCAGTCCTCACAATTCTGCTATGTTTATTCTTCAGACTAATCAAGGAATTGTTATTCTTCTTCTTTATATGGACAATATAGTCATTATTGGGGATGATACTACTTGTATTACAGAGTTGTAGGGATATTTTAGCCACCACTTCGAGATGAAGGACCTTAGTCCTCTTGGCTATTTTTTAGGTCTTGAAGTTTCATCTACTTCTGATGATTATTATCTTTCACAAGCAAAATTTGCGTTTGATCTCATATCTCAAGCTACCATCACTGATAGTAAAACTGTCTCCACTCCTTTGGAGCATAATGTCAAATTGACACCATCTGAAGGTATTCCGCTTGATGATCCCACTCTATATCAGCAACTTGTCGGTAGCTTGGTTTATCTCACTATTACCAGACCTGATCTGGCATATGCTATGCATTTGGTTAGTCAATTAATGGCTACCCCTTGATCCTTTCATTTCTTTGTTATCCTTCGGATTCTTTGATATGTCAAAGCCATACTATTTCAAGGTCTTCATTTCTCTGCACATTCTTCTTTTGTTTTGTTTGGCTACTTTGATGTCGATTAGGCTGGCGATCCCACTGATCAATGCTGCACCACTAGATATTGTTTTTTCTTAGAAGATTCCTTTATTTCATGGTGAAGCAAGAAACAGACAATTATTACTCATTCTAGCATCGAGTCCAAAAATCGTGCTCATGCTGATGCCACTGTAGAACTATTGTGGCTTCAATGATCACTAGAAGACATGGGTGTCACTTTATCTTCTGCTACAATTCTCCATTATGACAATCGTAGTGCAATTCAAATTGCACATAATGATGTTTTCCATGAGCATACCAAACATATTGAAATTGATTGTCATTTTGTACGTTATCATATTGCACAAGGCACTATACATCTTGCATCTGTCTCCTCTTCCCATTAAACAACTTATATCATTACTAAGACACACTTAAGTTGGCCTCTACTGTACCACTTTGAGTTTGAAGGGGGGGTGTTAACGTAATCTTATCTTTAATTGTAATGATATGATTTGATTATATTTAGCTTAGATTTAGTGATATGATTTTATTTTAATTAGCTTAGATTTAGCCTAATATGTTGCTAGATTTGCTTATTAGTACCTATAACTCATGTATAAATACCCCACGCATATACACTTTATAAACACACCTCAATATATAATAAACTTCTCTCTCCCTCTCGTTTACATTCTTAATTCTTCTCCTAGCTTTTGTAACACCTATAACCAATTACATGAGAATAGTTTAAAGTTCCAATCTATCCCATAACATATGATATATGTATCTCAACAATTTAATCTTTGCAGATAAGATTATTTGTTGTGTTATAATCATTATGAATCTTTCTTATTGTGTTTTCACTTGTGTATTAAGGCTTGCGAGCTTTTCACTAAAATAATGAAAAATAACATACATGCACCTTTCATAACTTCTTTTATGGTATTAGAGCCTATTCCTAATTCTTTCAACATCTAGCCATTTTTTCCTCTATCAAACCACACCACACCAGTCTACACATAAACAAATTTAGAACAACTCAACCAACCCACAGAAACCAACTCATATATTTGTCACAACCTCGCTACATCAATCTAGGAACCTAAGATCCATTATCAATACACAACATCTTCATAATAACAGTAATGGCAGAGCATGCAACCTCAATTTTACCATTCAATTAATTGACCAATTTCCTTACAACACCTCTAAAGATGATGAATTACCTGGTTTGGTAAAACCAAGTGCAAGTTGTTCTTATAGCTTCTGATCTTCTTGAATACATTAACAACACCCTTCTCTCCTCGCTAGATATTCCCCACGTTGCTTAGACATCTCCAAAATATGTCAAGTGGTAGAAGTTTGACGTCCTTGGCTATTGTTACCTCTCGACGTCACTCTCCAACTCCATTGTTCGTCTAGCCCTCGAGTGAGATGCAACTTGTGAGCTTTTGATAATGTTTGAACTCCATATCCTATAACAGTCGCTACTTTGTCCCAAACTCCACAAGCTTAAGAAAGACGCCTTCTTTGTTTCTATTTTTTTGAACTAGTCTCAACCACAATAAAGGAACTAGTGGCCATTGGAGATAACATCTAGGATGACGACCTAGTTCTGTTCATCTAGAATGGGCTCCCTACTGAGTAGGAATTGTTCATCACTGTAATCAAACATCGCGACTCTCTTATTAGCTTCTTAGATCTTTGTGCTCAACTACTCATCCAAGAACATCATGTCCTATCACATCATTCCTTACCATCCGCTAAATATGCTCTTTTGGCATCTCACTCTATTGGAAGCTAAGGTCATCAGTCTCGATGTAATAGCTGGGATTGACACTCTCCTTTTGGCCCAAACAGTCAATGTGGTAATAGGCAACAATATAACTGGGGTAGAAACCCTGTGGAGTAGGAAAATTGAGTTGATATAGGCTATTTGGATTCGGTCAATTCCATCAGGGATCATTAGAAACCCTACCTATATTAGCCCAATTTTCCGACTCCACCTTACTAAGTAAACCCAAATCACCAACACAATACATCTAGGCCTGATACCTTATAACCCACATCAGCACACCCAATCCACATATAATTTTCCTAAACCACCTACCTAAAGCCTAATATACTGGAAATGGGATCATATTGCAACCCATTGCCGTTTTGGGTACTTCTAGTCTAGGAGTTGCCTAATTAGGTGTCCTTCTGATTTTATCTCCCTCAACATAACTTTTTCTGCTATGGACATTTATGGCGTAAAAAAAACTTAACATTTTCACTTCAATGATACTATTGACCATTACCAGATACTGATGTCACTACCTACATGACATCTGACTCTCATCTTGTGGACTCTATAGTTTCTTATGATGGTTCAAATTATGTAATTGTTGGTAATGGTCAAAATTTTTCAATTTCCTCTATAAGTCTTGTTACATTCCCTATATAAATTTGTTCACTTCACCTTCATAATGTTTTAGTAGTTCCACTTCTCACTATTATTCTTTCATCTGTTGCTAAATTTATTACTGGTAATTCTTGTCTCATTAAATTTAACCCTTTTGGTTATGTTGTGAAGGATCTTCAAACTAAGATACCACTCCTTACCATCTACAATAATCTTTATCTAATGAATATTCTACTGCATTTCTAAAATCCTTTTGCTTACACAGTGACTCTAGCTCTACTAAATCTTTAACATCAACATTTTTGTCACCCATTCGATCTACACTTTCTAAGTTATCTAGGATTTTAGGTGTTAGTTTAAATGGCATAGCTCCTTGTACTTCTTGTTTTCAAAGAAAAAACATGTTCTTCTTCCTCTTTCACACTCTTATTGTCATTCTACGGTTCTACCATATTGTTACAAATTATTTATTGTAATATTTAAAGACCTTACCCATCTTATTCCTTTTTTTTGTTATTGTTATTTTTATTATTTTTATTGATGACTTTAGTTGATATACCTGGATATTTCCTCTTGCTCACAAATCTCATGCTCTGTGCATTTTTCAAACTTTTAAAACCACAAATGAAAAATTATTCTCCACTAACATTAAAACTTTTCAATGCGATGGAAACCCTGAACTCATCTATGGTGCCTTTGCTTAATACCTTACCACCGACAGTATCACTTACAACATTTCTTACCCCTACACTCCTCAACAAAATGGTCTTATTGAATAAAAAATCCATTATATCACTAAAATAGGCCTCATCCTCCTTTATGCCTCTCTTCCCAAAGTCTTCTAATTTGTAGCCTTTTTCACTGTTGTCTATCTCATCAACCTATTACCCATTCCTATCCTTAGTGTCTGTTTGGATGGGCTAATACCAGTAGAGTTTTTGTTAGTAAAGCTTTTGTCAGTAGAGCTTTTCTGAGAAGAGCTTTTCTAATAAGCCAATTGACTGTTTGGCTGTCATTTAAAAAAAGAGTTTTCTTGAAAGAGCTTCATATAGTAAACTGTTTGGCAACATAAAAATAAAAATCACTTTTAATTTTAACTATATTTTATTTTATAATAAAAATTATTTATGCATATAAATATTATTTAAAGTATATTAAGCAATATGCAAAGCACAATATATTAATTATTATATAATTTTAAACCATATGAAATATAAATGAAAATATATCTAACCAAATTTTTTATATAGATTATGACATAAGTAAACTAATATCGAAAAATAAATATTAAAACATATAAAAAGTCAAATAATATTATATAAATCCCAAAATAAATATTCAAGTTGAGTAAATAGTTAAATACATAATAAACAGGAATATGAGTTTGTGGGTATTGTGAGAATTATGTGTAAAACATAAGAGCAAAAGAGACTAAAAATAAGCTCATTATTTAATCTGAAAATTTTACTTGAAAGAATATTTTTTTTGAAAATTTTCAAATTTGAGCTTCTTAAAAAGTTGTATTTTGACTATCAAAAGAGTAATATCTACTAAAGAAGTGCTAATTTATTTTACAGCTAAACATTCATTTTTTTTAAAAATAACTTTTGAAGTGGAGAAAAGTACCTATTCACCTCCCAAAAACCCATCCAAACAAACACTAAATTTTGCGGATACGTAGGGAAGTGGTTAAAAGCATTTTCTTTCACAAATAGTTCAAATTAGCATGGAACCCTCATGTATATATATATATATATATGTAACACATGTACATACATTCTAAGTATTTGGTAAATGTTTTAAAACGGGTTATGCTCATTTCGAACGGAAAAAGGAAAAGAAAGAGCCAATAATTAAAGAATCAGCATGAATTAGTAGGTCCCTTTTCTTTCACCACCTTTAACATAAACAGAAATAACAAACAGAAACCCAATACGAAGTCGAAGCTTGAAAACGTACCTTACAAGGTCTGATCACTAAGCGGAGAAAGGACTACTTTGCTTGTATAAAGGCAAAAGAAATTACTGCCAAGCTTGACGCTCCCTCTATCTTCATGTATTTGGGCAATCAAGGTAATGCCAAGGTCTACAGGTAAAGGACGAAGCATCTAACCTATTACTGTGAAACTTAGGCTGGCCACTTCCCACGTGAAAACTCTCAATCATTACGATGTCTCCTGAACCAAATTGGGTATAACAGAAAAGTACTGCAATCAATCTCCAATTTTCACTGTTTCCCTTTCACTACTTTGTCATGTGCTGTGAGAAGCTTTCCCCTAATCAGAGACAACAAGACTCTCTGCACCTGCATGCAATACCTTAGCTTTTTTTGTTTAAGCTTTTATTTCTTATTTGAATGTTTGTATTTCTATAGGCAGATACCAACCTGGAACCCATGCAAACCTCTCCTATCCCTTTCAAGTAGAAAAGTAGCCATATGAAATAACAAAATAAATTATAGTAAAAATTTTATAATTAATATTTCACAAATTAATATCCTTAATTTACATAATAATTTTTTAAATGTTGTCTATTTATAGTTAATACTCAAATATTTGTTTAGAATTATTTAACGACACAAAATTATGCCACATATAAAACTTTTATTAACAATATACCTTAAATATAACAATATAATAATTATAACAACTATTATAATGTTAATGATATAATTATGAGTATCTGATTTTAGAATTTAAAATCGACGAGGTGCAATTCAAATTTAATGATAAATATTTGCTTTATTTTTTAAAATTTTAGATATAATTTTCAGTAAATAACTAATGTGAGGGTGAACCCATCTTCTATTGTGACCATAAAATTATAAGTTAACTTGTTGTAAAAAAATTAAAAGAAATTGCATGCAGTAAGCGCGTAAAAAGATTCTCTGCCTAAAGTAACCAATGGCAATCGGATAAGAGGAGACCAACTCTTCTGTCCAGTTTTACTCTGTCTTATTCTGTCTCATAAAATCTCAGCTATTTATTTTGTGGATCCCATACGAGACTCATATAAATAAACGGCTGAGATTTATTGAACACAATAAAAAACCATAATATTAAACAGGAGATCTGAACTCGGATTAGAGACACAAAGTAACCCCGTTAGAACAGACGATCTTGTTCAGGTAGTCGTACATCCTGATGTGATGTGTCTGGATAATATAATAGCTTGCGGGTGATTGAGCGAATCCAATACAGACACTGGATTCTCAGCTAACCAAAAATTGACAACGCATTTGACGAAACCACCTTGTTTTTCAATACCACCATTCTTTTTCATCAATACCACTCTCCACTCCCAAAGCAGTTTCAACATTTCCCACGTTTAAATCTCACACTAGCACACCATACCTTCCTGCGTATAATATTAATATCGCAAACTCGCGGAGTGAGAACCTCTCCCTGCCAGAAAGGATATCGATACGCTCAAGGCGCCAGTCACTCGCTCACGCACGTAGAGTAAGCAAGCAAGTTTTTTTTTTTCTCCCCCTCTCTTCCTCTAAAACTAAAGTTTGTTTCTTTCTTGCTTTTTTCTTGTCTCCTGTTTCTTTATCACTCTTTCTAGGTAAGTAGGTTTTTGATTGTCATGTATAGTATTGATTTGCGTGTTGGATTCTGTTTGTTGCTGAAGAAGAAACGAGGAGGATTTTCAAGGGCTAACCAGATATGGGGAGAGGAAGGGTTCAGTTGAAGAGAATTGAGAACAAGATCAATAGGCAAGTAACTTTTTCCAAGAGAAGGTCAGGATTGTTGAAGAAAGCCCATGAGATCTCTGTGCTTTGTGATGCTGACATCGCTTTGATCGTCTTCTCCGGTAAAGGGAAGGTCTCTGAATACTCATCTGATTCCTGGTTAGTACGGGTCCTCATTCTTTCTTTCAGCTCTTCTCATCTCTGTGCTAGTTTACAGGCATGTCTTTAATTTGGAATTTTGCTTCTTCTATATTTCTTTGAAAGGCTATGGAAGATAATTATTAATGCAATATTCGAACGAACTATTTTGTCTGATTTGTTTAGAGGGAAATGCAGGTAGTTTCTGTTTGGCGGATTTAGTTTCAATTTCTGGGGGAAACCATGAGCCCTTAGGAAGACAGATAGCTTGAGAGAGAGAGAGGAAAGGTTAGAGAATTAGGAAAGAACTAAATTTGCAGTAAAGCTGAAAGGCAAAGCGAATTCCATTTCAGATGTGGTATGTGTGTGCCTTTTTTTGCACTAGAGAATAGACTGACGAGGTCAGGAGTCTTGAGAAAATAAACTAATTATGATAAAATTTCTATTTTTCTTCCCCATATTAACATATGGTTAATGAAATTATTTTTACTGAAAATTTGTTACTCATTAAACATAAACATTCTTATTCCTTATTAGATAAACAGATTCATCTATACTTTATGATTGTTATATGGCTGTTTACATGCTACACAAGAATGCAAATTTGAGAAAATTCAGGAGTTTCGCATGACTAGTAGTGTAATTCTAGTCTAGAATTAATGAAAATGAAAATGCTAAAATAGGAAGCAACGTAGATATGCTAATCTCAATAAATTTATAGTATGAATAACTCTTAAATGTGATATAAATATCTATAATTATTGGTTATGAAGATAATAAATGAAAAATTAAATATTTTAGATTAAAAAATAAAATAAAAAGGGAAAAAAGAATTTTTATTTAAAAAATATTTTTTGTTATTTATAATATTGTTGACTACTAAATGTTCACCAGCTATTGGTAATGTAGCTTTTTTAATAAAAAAAATATAAGCAATTTTGGATGATAATACTTCTGTGCCTTTCAGAGTGTTCGCTTGTTTAAAAATCGGATAAGTACTAAATACTTTGATGAATATTTCTCGTTTACTACTTTAGATGCAAGATCTGGATATTGGCAACTAAAATTGCATGAAAATATAAAACCATTAGCCGTTTTTACATGTCTCCCACAAAAACACTATCAGTGGAATATATTACCATTCAGACTAAAACAAGCCCCTGAAATTTACCAACAATTCATGGATAATAATTTAGAAGGATTAGAAGACTTTTCATTAGCATACGTAGATGATATCATTATTTTTTCAAATAAAACTAAAGACGATCATTTACAAAAAGTCAAACAAGTATTATTAAAATGTAAAAACAAAGCATTAATCTTAAGTAAAAAAAAAGATAAATTGATGTAATTTTTCAAGGATATTTAGTTGTAATTTTAGAAATCCACTGGTAAATTCTATTCCTAAATATTCAATATCTTTTTGGGCTAATTTTATCTTTTTATCTTCTTTCTACTTAAGATTAATCCTTTGCTTTTACATTTTAATAATACTTGTTTGACTTTTTGTAAAAGTTTGACTTTTTGATTGCATGATTGTTCCTTGTGAATAGACTTTTAATTTCATATAAAAAGCAAATAAGATATAAGTTCTTCAAGTTTCTTAAATATTTCGTTCCTGAAAGTTTCTGTTTAGCTATAGTAGCTAGTAATATGCATATGTTACATTTCTCGTCCTTTTATGGTGACAGCATGGAGAGGATCCTTGAACGGTACGAGGGATATTCATGTGCTGAAAGGCAACTTGATGCAAATCATACTGAAAACAATGTATGCCTTTGCACCAATCGCTTAAATAATCTCCTTAATTCACAATGTTATGATATAACTGCGCGATAAATTCGATCACAACTTTCAGATCAGCTGGACTCTGGATCATGCAAAGCTCAAGGCTCGAGTAGAGATTCTGCTTAGAAACCAAAGGTTTGAACCTAAATACTAAATAGTGGCATATCATCTTTCTACCACAAAACAATACTACTGCACAGGGTTGGTAGCTAGAGGTCGTCCCCTTCACCGTATCAATCCGCAATTGTTTAGTGATATTGTTATGTTGCTGGGGCTGTAGTATAGTGCAACACGCATGATTTTGAGATAGAATGAAGAGAAAGAAAGGAAATTTCAGGTGGTTCTGAGATTATACAAAAATAAAAAATAAAAAGGAGGATAAAGCTATAAACTTATCGTTTTTCTTGTGAAACTCAGCTTGGTTTCCTTCTCTAGCATGCTCTTGACCTTTGATATCGATTATCTTATAGAGCTATCTGTTTCTCAGTTTGCTGTGAGAAGCAGCAAGGGCTATTGGTGAGATCTAACTAGGATTAATATTCATATTTGTTGGATATTTTTATTATTTATTTTTTAAACTTTTAGCTTTCGTTTTCAAATTTAGTAAAAAATTTATTTCTGTTTTATATTTTAATTTCATTTAATATTCATAATTTATAAAAAATTTTAAAAATGGTATTTTGTTTATGCATTTTTTATAATATAAATTGTTATTAATTAAATATATATTATTCAGTTATTTAATATTAAGTAGTAATAAGAATTATGAATAATTTAATATTAATTATGAATTTACAATAATGAAATTAAAATTTATAATTAATTTAAATA
>JANZLH020000159.1:264345-275776 GCA_026770325.2 Erythroxylum fimbriatum | reverse complement strand
TAAATTGGTAATTGAGTATTGAGAATTGTCATTACATTTGAAGAATTGATTAGGGATAATTAGAAGTGTGCTTAAGAATTGGAATTGGGATGGTTTGAAGTGTATTTGATGTTGGTTAGAAGGTGGAGGTGTTAGATAAGGTGTAATGGAAGTTTGGGCTGGTTGTCCAGCGTGTGTCCGTTAGACGGACATCGGTGTCCGTTTAACGGACACATTCGGGTGGTTTGGCCTCTTTGTTCCGTGTGTGTCCGTCGAACGGACATGCGTGTCCGTTTAACGGACACATTCGGGTGATTGGGTTCTCTGCGCAGTGCGTGTCCGTTTAACGGACAAGTCTGTCCGTTTAACGGACAGCTTCGGGCCAACTTCAGAAATTTGCGTTTTTGACTAGGTTAGAGTGCGAATCTCGCTTTGAGGCCTCTAATACGCGTTGTAGATCTTGATGCCTTTTTTATAACGGCTTAACAATGAAAGCAGTCTGACAATTGTGGAGTAAGATATGGCATTCGTACCAAGAGAGGTACAAAGCGATTTAGGGTTTGAATTCAGTTGTTTCGTTTGGGCCACCTTTGAGCAGCAAATTTTTTTTTAATGTTATAAGAATTCGAATAAGGTTAAACCGATGATAGTTAAAGAAATTCCGCAGTGATAGCCCTATCGGAGATATGTTTGCGTCGCTTGGGCTTAAGGTATCATGTTTTCGTATTCGGGTTGGGCTCCGGGATCGGGGTCCAACACGTGAAGCATATGATGAAGCACAAGATGACAATCGATCTCGATGTGTTTAGTTCATTCATAAAAGACATCATTTTGAGCAATCTGTATGGCACTATTATTACCACAAAAAGAGAGGAACTACTGAAGAAAAGGTGACACCAATGTCTTGAAGTAGCCATCATAACTACAAAAGTTCAAAAGTAGCGTTAGTTAAAGCTTGATATTTTGATTCAATGCTTAAGCGAGTGACAATCGTTTGTTTCTTACTATGACAAAAAATGAGAGAAGTGCAAAGAAAGAAACAGTACCAAATGATAGATTGAAGATCAGTTGGATCTCCAGCCTAATCGATGTCTAAGTATGCACATAAATCTAATGAAGATGAATGTCTAAAATGAAGTCCATGAGACAAAGTGCCTCAAATAAATTAGAGTATACAAAGAACAACAAAAAAAAGTGAGTGGTACGATGTACAGGCATGAACTGACTGACAATCTGAATTGCATGAGCGATATTTGGACGAGTGACAGTAAGGTATAAAAGACTACCAACTAATTATCGATAAAGTGTACCATCACTCAGAGGAGTTCCATCATTGGCAAAGACATAATCATTAGAGTCGAGTAGAATGCTAGCAATCGTAATGTCAGTGAGACTAACATGAGAGATAGGATCAGTAGCATACTTGGCCCGAGGCAACTAGTAGCCTAAATCATTAGAAGATACTTCAAGGCCTAAAAAATAACTCAATAGACCTAAATCTTGTTGATAAAGACAATAGTTAAGAGTAGTGATCCCCTGAGTGTTATCACCGATTATTATCATGTTATCAACATATAGAAGGAGAAGATTGCACCCTCAATCTATTTTCCAAATAAAAAAAGCATGATCATAATAACTGGACATAAAGCCAAGACGCTTGATGGTGGAGATAAATTTAGCAATTCATGCGCCAGAAGCTTGCTTAAGGCCATAAAAGGCTTTACAAAGATGACAAACTTTATTAGGTGGAGAAGCATACCTAGGTGGAGGTTGCATATATACTTCTTCATGAAGATCACCAATAAGAAAGGCATTCTTGACATCCATTGGAATAATTCCTAAAGTTTGCATGATGCTATGGCAATAAGACTAAGGAATGAAGTTAGGCAAGTGCTAGAGCAAAGGTCTCCTTATAGTTAATACCATATTCTTAAGTAAACCCTTTTGCAAACAATAGTTCTTTGTATCTTTCGGCTGATCCATCAACTCAACTGTTAATTTTGTAGACCCACGTATAGCTAATGATAGACTTATATAAAGACAGGTCAACTAAGTCCCAAGTGTTGGTGTTAGAGAGAGCCTATAATTCTTTCGACATTGCTTGTTGCTATTAGGAGTTAAAGCTGGCCTCGCGATAGGTTCAAGGTTTATATAGAGAAATAATAGTGGAATAAACATGGAAGTCTTTAAGACAAATAGATGGTTGACTTGAGAGGATTGACGGAGGGGTTACGAAAACTCACTAGATTTTGTTGAATGAATAAAAGAGGAAGAGCTATTTGGTGAGGATGGAGGATCTACGGTTGGAGAAGATACGGTAGAATCAGACATCAGTTGTGTTAAGCTGTTATAGTTGTCGGACGGACCTGCAGAAGAAATATCAAGAAACAAATGTATGGTAGGATTAGGAAAAAAATTGTGTGAGGCTTTGCTGACTCGGAATTTTGATATTGTGAAAAATATTTTATGTTTATGAAAAGTGACATGTCGAGAGATTCGTAGTCTTTGAGATAGTGGATCCCAACATCTATATTCTTTGTGTTATATCTCATACCTTAGAAAAAAAACATAAATGTCCATTGGGTTCAAGTTTGTTGTGCTCATGAGGTTATAATAAAATAAAGCACACACATCCACAAACTTTGAGAAACTGATAATCAAGAGCATGATTAAATAATCTCTCATATGGAGGGATATTACCTATGATAGTAGAGGGAATGCAATTGATGGTATAGACAACAATAACGATTGTTTCTCCTGAAAGGGTTTTAGGAAAATAATATGATATAAGAAGGGCTCGAGTAGTATCAAGAATATGTATACGTTTTTAATGATGTGTTTGGATAAGATCTTGGAATGATGGTCCCTTGTTGATTAAAAAAATTGATGAATTTTGTATCTTTGTATCCCATTGTGTTATCTATCTGAAATACTTTAATCTCGCAAGAGAATTGAGTATGAATCATATTAACAAAGCGAGAGTAAATGGAGAATAGTTCATATCGATGGCATATTAAACAAATCCATGTATAGCGACAAAGATCATCGACAAAGATCACATAATACCTCATGATACTCATAGTTTCATGAGGTACAGGACCCCAAATATTAGAATGAATGAGATCAAAAGGTGCTAAAGAGATAGAATCATTGAGAGAAAATGGTAAAACATGATCTTTAGATAGTTGTAAAGGACACAATCAAAATGTTTAGTCTTAACATGACTTAGGTTACTGCTAAAGATTAAAGACCCTAATCTAGAGGTGGAAAGATGATCTAAACAAGAGTGCCATTTATGAGAAGTGACAACACCAACAACAAGTTTGAAGGAAGATTTAGTGAAGTCGTCTAACCTTATGCCCTTTCCCGAGTATCTTCCCCGGCTATGAATCCTGTACAATGCAACCATGACTTGAAAAAGATAAATTAACACCAAGTTCATTTAATTGTCCAATAGAAATAAGATTTAATGAGAGTTTGGGAATAAGAAAAGTGTTACATAGGTGTATTGTGGATGTGTGAACAGTACCTATATGTTGAACATGCATAGTGGAATTATCGGTAGCTTGAACAATATGTGATATAGATGGTATTGTTAAAGATTCAAGAATAAAAGAATCAGAGATCATATGATTGCAATAGGTAGAATTGAGATACCAAGAGTTTGAGATACCTGATGTGATAGGTAGGGCAGAGGAGGAGACTATACCAAAATTTGGTTGAAGTTATTGAAGAAGGGAATGGAGGCCCTTTAAAGAGAATTTGGGAGAGGTGCTTTTTATTGGCCCTTTAGTGGTAGCAGCACTAGTAGAAATAGATTGGAGAGAGTTAGAAGTATTACCTTGTCCAAAGTTCTGTTTGAGTCATTTTCTACATTCAAAGATGTGATGTTCGAGCTTTTTGCAGTAGCTGCAAGATCCTTTATAAAACTTCATACCTAAGTCGTGAGAAGTTTGGGACAAAGTATAAGTTGTAAGAACAACATCAGTAGTTAAGACAGATTTTTCAATGCGGAGCATATTGAGGCGACTTTTCTCTCAGATGAGCTCCTTAATAATAGTGTTGAGATTAGGTAGAGTTCTCCTATGAAGAAGAGAATTGTGAATGGGTGCAAATTCCTTCTTGAGAGTCATAAGCAAATGTTATATATGTTGACGATCTCGAAGATTTGTGTAGACCATAGTTTCATCAGGACTAGGCTAGATAGGATCGCCAAGTGCTAATAGATCCCAAAGTTCTTGCAATTCGGATACATAACTGTGTGTTGTCTATCCAGGTTATTTTTGTGTACGATGAAGTCTCCTATATAACTGAAATTGGTGGACATCATCTAAGAGTAACAATTTTTCAAGAAACTCCATACCTCCTGAGCTATGTTAAATCATTGAAAGTCAAGTTTGATGGCTTTGGCATATGTATTTCAAAACCATATTAAGATTTGATGGTTCATTCCATCCCATACTACTGATCGTTCGTTGAATATGTCAATGTCTTCATCTTTCTTTTGAGTGGGTTTAGGCAATTCTCCAATAACAATACTACAAAGGAGCCTCCCCTTAAGAAAGCTACATATTTCCTCAGTCCAAAGATTATAGTTGGAGACATCAAAGATGATATTAATAGGGTTATAGGATAAAACCTACTTATAAAGATAGAATTTGGTTATTTTGACCTCATAATTGGATTCAAAGCATCAAAAATCCTTAGAAATAGTCTAGTTTGTAGAGAATCTTAATTAAAATGTATTGAATCAAGCAGTCAAAGTGTCACTCAACTTGTTTTCGAACCGAATCAATGGGTCTAAATCGAACAAATGAGGACACGACATGTGGACAAATAAGGAAATGATGCATGTAAAGATGACATGGCAAATGATGTATCAGGTGATGTGAAAGATAACTAGGATTCTGCATTATGTGGCAAATGACGTGGTGCTAACATCTATTCCCTTCCTGTATCCGAATGATGTCATTTTGCCTTGGAGAAAAACGACGTTGTTTAGGTCGTCTTCTTCCTTCAGAAAATCTACAACTAGGGTTTTGGCTATCAGAAACTATTGATGACACGTGGGAGCGCATGAAGCTGCTTCTGGAGATGAATGTTACACCATTGTGATATGCTCAAGATGAGGAATAATTTAGTATATGACAAATAGTTTTTGGAGCATATTTAAGAACCTAAAATACTAAAACAGAATGTTAGAGAGAGAGAATAAAGAAGGCTTTAGAATTTTGACTCCTTTTGTTACCACTACAAGAAAAACATTGTTTAGCAACGGAAATTACCGACAGAAAATGTTTGGATTCCGTCGGTAATATTAATTAGCAACGGAAACAACCGACGGATAAAGACGTCGTTAAAATGGCCGTAGATAAATTTACCAATGCACTTATTATTTTTCCGTCGGTAAATATATCGACAGTTACCTTTAACCGTCGGTAAATATACCGACAATTACCTTTAACCGTCAGTAAATTTACCAACAGATTTGCAGTAAAAAGTTGGTAAAATTACCTACGGACATAAGTATTCCGTCGTAATATTCACCGACGGTAACATAATATCGTCGGTGATATTCCGACGGTTATGATTGACAGTCGATAAACCTTAGTTCAGAAAATCCTGACGGTTTGCAATATTACCGATGGAATGAAGACTAACCGTCAGTAAATATATTAGATTTTAACGACAGTTTATGTCTTCCGTCATTTTTCTGTCGGTAAAGTAAATTAATTTTTTTAAAAAAATCCTACATTAAATTTTATTTTACGATCTTATGATTAATACATAATTTCAACAGTTAAGAATTATCTGTGTATAATATTCTGATTTGTTTATATATTTAATTTGTTTAAACAAAAAGTTGATTGATAATATAAATTTAAAATTATCTTGATTGATAATGAAAACATTATAGTGTACATAATAAATCTTTGTAATTCAAAGAAAATGACTACAACAATCCTAATGTCCTAGTGACCGCGGATGCTTTGAGGTGTTACCTCTCACCTTCAACTCATCCACCTCATGTCTTAGCTGAGCTATATAATCCATCAATATGTCCACTGTGGTCTGAAACAAATTGACTTGATCGGTTTGCGATCGTCTACTAGATATTGTTGAACTGGACGTGAAGGATTGCGAATAACATGTGTTCCCAAATGAACATAGCCAGAAGATCCTTCCACGAGTCCCTTCTACCCACTACATCAAGATATGTCTGACTCTCATCAACAAGTTGTTCGTGCTAAGACTGTTGTTGAATACTTTCTTGTATTTGGTCTTATTAGGAAGCAATGTTTATATTAGTAAGTGATAATTATTAAGAAATAATATTAAAGCATAAATTTCACATACATTTAGTTCTCTACATCGGCTGTTGACGAATGTCACACCGTTATGCTTCTTAGTATGAGTGTGAAAAAACAGCTGATGAGGTATAGGCCTCATGCCCATAGACTTTTCCTACATAAGAATAAAATGTTATAAGTGAACTAGAATTTATAAAAATTTTAGCTGAATTTCCTCTATTTTTATGATATTTACCCTCTGTTGAACAAGTAAAATAACTCAACACAGCCATATATGGTACTAGACATTTATACCATTTTCACTATCCATAATATACATATTTTCATTTCAACATTCACTCATCAATTTAAATTGAAATACAACAAAGTAAAACAATTAGAATATAAGCGTCAAGTTTAGATACTTACAAGTCTCTTTGCTTACTCGTGGTAGGTAATTGATCCTCTTGTATGTACGGGAAGACTCTCTCCCGCCAGGCCTTCACATCTGTTGGTCGAGTTACACCCTGAGATGGACATTGCCTCTGGTGATGTCAAATACTCCTGCCAACAACTCCATATTTGCTTAGAAATATAAGGCGGTCATACGCCAGCCTTGTATATCACACCTAAAGTCATGATAACATGTACGAGCTCGCCTCTCCCTTACTTTATATATGATTGTGTCGAAACCAAAATCCCAGAAAAATTCTTTCTGAAATTAAAAAATTGATAACTTATAATATTTATCTAATTAACGTATACAAATCTATTTAAAAAGAAAATAAAGTTTTATTGTACCTCAAACTCCTGAAAGTAAAATGCCTTTATGGCATGAGAGATATTCTTCCATACATAACCCTCAGGATCAATCATCTCCTTAAATTTAGATGTCATATTTCTGGAACACAGTCTAGACGAAATCAACCTAATATAAGAACAAATAATTTTATACCATTTGCCAAAATTTAAACCTATGACTTAATTATAAACATATAGTGTTTCATGCGATTTCTCTTACAGATTATTGACAATTGTTATGTACTTTCTTCTATCAGGTCCCTTAGCTCCAGGATGGTGGTCGTCTCCTTCACCTGATAAAGGGGCGGTGGATGATGTATGAGTTAGGGATGGAGCAGCATGATGAACAGTAGGTGATGCGTCATCTGCAACCATAGGCACTAAAGGGGGAGGAGGTGATTCAGTTGCAAGTAAAGGCAAACTAGTAACATTTTTTTTTCGAAAACACCATTTTATTCATAAGTATATGGACAAAAGTGATGAACTATTCCAATAAAATGAAAATATTTATTTAATTTTTTATATTTTCCTTATGAAATGTATTGATTTTTATGAAATTATGGTTCAACAAGAGACTCCAAATAAAAAAAGATATAAGTTAGTTTTATTTTTAAGGAAATAAACAAGTTTAATGAAAGAAGTCATTAGTGAAAAGAATAATATATTGATGGCCTAAATAAAAGGGAACAAAAGCATATCCTCAACTATCAAAACGGACAATATCAAAAAAGTTTTTCTAATAAATAGAGATTATTTAGAGAAGATGGTACATTAAATGATTTTATTATTTTTGTGAATAATACCATCATAAAAAGGTTCGAGTCGAATATGCCCATCATCTATTATAAACGTTTTAGAGGTTAATGTATTCATATGTCAATCATTTATTGTGAGTTTTTCAAAGGTTAATGCGTTCATATGTCAATTATATATTTGAGCTTCATAGATTAATGTATGCTTCTTATTCAAAGGTAGACGAAGGGCATAAATTCTTTACTCACTTAGTTCTTATGAGAGAAGTTTCCTAATTAGTAACTACTTGATCTTGAACAGAGTCAAAATGTAAAGAAACAGTTGTCACATTTATGAAGATAACAAATTTAAGGACTTAAACAAGTCTTAAGCTTAGAAAACTTTGAGCATTTGTTCTTTATGGTTTTATGTCTTTTAGGAATATTTAACCAAGTCTTAGGCTTAGAAAAACCATTGTCAAATTTGATTATTCTTCTACTGCATTAACTCATTCGTCTTAACAAATAAAGTTCATCTTCTTACTAATACAATTTTTCAAACAAGAGGCATTTCAACAAATACCTAATATGCATCAACAAATCATTCCAACATCACAACCAAATTTTAAAACTGAACCTTCTAACACTAACATTTCAACCTTAAATGTTCTTATCCATTCACAAAATACTCAAACATATGAAACTAATCAAAGACACAATCAAATTTCATAAACAAAAAATAACCACGGTTTGCAATATACCTCCATGAAAATGTAACAATAGTGGGAGAAGAGGACGAGCTTTCGACGTAGCACGAACTGACGACAATGCCGACGACAGACGATGGACAGGAGAGGAGAAACCACTAAAAGAGATGACGCAGTAAGGAGGAGAAGAAGAAAGAAGGAGAACCGACAGTAGGGGGAGAGGGAGGGTCTTCGGGTGTGTTTTAAGCTTAACAAAACAACGTAATTTGGTGTTAAACCAAACTACTTCGTTTTCTTTAAGTTAATAACATTCATCCGCAATCAGACGACGACGTATTGGTTGGAAATTTACCGACGGAGTTTTTTGTCAAAAAAGTCAAACTTCATTATTCTGCCACCAATTCCAACCTTAATTGTTGGGCCCTGATTCGCATTAAGCATGTTTAAATTATTTTGAGGCATGTTTAAATTATTTTGAGGTTTTAGTTTGATAATTTTATTTTGGTTGGAATAAATTGAGGATTTTATTGTGAAGATTATGATTATTAAATGCATGGATTTGAGCTAAATTAGAATTGTTGCTAAATTGTTAGAATTAAAAGCATAAGATGGTGTTAGAATAATTTGAGATTTTTAGTGTTTAAGTAATGATTATAAATTGAAGGAATTTTATTAAATTAGAGTTTGTTATATAAGGTGTTAGATTTTCAAACAATAGTTGAATTGAAAGAGCCCATTTGGGAGTTGGTATAGGGTTATAAGGCTTTAGGGTATTAAAGTGGGCTTTTAGCCTTAGGGATGTTATTTAAATGAAAAAGAAAGGGAGCATTTGGGCTTTTAAGTGGGAGCCCACGAAATTTCAAATGGGAAGGAGGGAAAGATGAAAAAAATTCAATTTGTAAGGAGGGAAAGATGGCATTTGGGCTAGGGTCCATTAGATATAACTAAGGCTTGTAAAGGAAGCTTGTAAAGGAAGCTTAGGGTTTTTTTTTAAAAGGAAAAGAAGTGAAGTGTTCGTATGGGTTAGGAGGGGGATGATATTGGTTTAGGTTTAAGGTTAAAAAAAAGAATAAAACAAGAGAGGAAGCCAAATGAAGTGTCGTTTGGAATGTAAAAGGAGAGGGATGAAACTATGTAGTTTTGACTTAGGTTTAAGTGAATCACCAAGTTAGTCTCTTTAGTCTTTTAAGCTAGCATTCACGACACAACCAAGAAGAGAAGCAAAGGAGAGTCATTCGGCCAAGACCAAAGGAAGAAGAAAAAGATGAGATTTCGGCCAAGTGAGAAGAAGAGGTAGGTTTTCAAGTTCTCTTTCCCTAAGTCTTGTAAGAAGTTCACGAAAATTTCAAAGGAGAAGAAGAGAGGGAAAGTGTCGGCCATGTAAGAAGCAAGGAAGAAGAAGAGATTTGGTTCTTCTTTCATGGGTTTTTCAAGTGGTTTCCAAGGATTTTCGAAAAGAGGAAGGTTAAAGGAAGAGGAAGCAACTCCATTGGAAGCAAGAAGAGGTTTCGTGGGTCATCTTCAAAGGTTAGGGTTTCGAAATTTGTTGGTTTATTGTTATAGTTTTGCCTTTCTTGCTTAAATGGTGGTTTGAAGGATGATTCATGAAGAAAGAATAAGAAAGGAAATGGATTAAACTTCCATAGTAAAAATCAGAATTTTCGTGGGAGATTCTAAGATTAGGATTTTCGAAAATTGTTGATTATTTAGATAAGTTTTGATGCTAATGGGTTAGATAAAGTATGGCTAAGGTTATATAAAAGAAATTTCATGTTTTCCTTGTTTGTTAGAAATTCCAGCATTGGTTTTTCTCTTGGTAATTAGGGTTTTTGTGTTTAATGTGTTTAATGAAGGTGAATTGGGATAATTAGAAGAAGAGCTAAAGGAAAGAAGATGGGTTATGAAAGTAACAGAAAAATCAGATTTGTGTAGGAGGGATTTTCAACAAGTTTGACGAGGTTTGAGGAGAGGTTCTGGTTGTTATAGCATAGGAAAGGTATAAGTGAGATTAAGTAAGTTGAAAGTCAAATGTTTCCATGCTTTCAAATTTTTCAGCATGTGATCTTATGTTAAGTAAGGTTTTTGAAGGTATAGGAAAGATTAGGATAGGTTAAATGCAAGTTTTCCCATGCCCTAGAATTTTCCAGCATTGATGTTTTTGGTAATTGGGATTTTATGCTTGATGAAGGCATTAAAGGAAAAGAGAAATGAGAAAGGTAATGGAGGTTTAAGAAAATCAGAGTTTATGGGTTTCTTTAAGGCATGAGATTCTTGAAAATAATTGATAAAATTGAGATAGGCTTTGATGGTTATGGTTTAGGAATGGCATAGGCAAAGTGAGATAGGTTTTTAGTCATGTTTTTCATTCTTTAGAAATTTCCAGCTTTGATGTTTAGTGTTAATTAAGGCTTTTATGCTTTGATTAAGGGCAATTAAGGCGTTTGGGGATTGAGGAAGGACATGTGAACCTATTGCAAAGCTTAAGGATTCAAGGTGGGTGACTATTTAATGTTTGAGTTGTAAGATTACTGAATTGTTATGAAATAAATATTACTAAATGTTTTCCGATGACTTGCAGAGTGTGGAAGTGCATTATTATTTGCGATGATTTGAACTTGTATTCGGTGCCTTATATGATTATTTGTGATGAAATGCATTATCATTTGTAAATGTGATTTTGGAACATTGGAACATTGATTGAAGGTGAAAAAGACTTGAGTATGTGATTATATTTTGTTTGTCCGATGACAAATATATGGAGAATTGTAATATGCATGTATGTGATATGTGTTATATGGGTTTGGGTTAGGTCCCTTAAGCTGAGTCAGTGCACTGGTCTCATGTTAAAAGCCTTCTCCCGGCTGCCCGCAAGTGGCTTAGGAGCTCCGAATTTCGGACTCCCCTCCGTTCACGACCTACTCAA
>JANZLH020000159.1:171897-192372 GCA_026770325.2 Erythroxylum fimbriatum | reverse complement strand
TAGGTTAAGTCAAACCACTTTGATGTTCTTAATATTTAAGTGATCATTGTTAATGACGTCGATTAAGATTATAAATTATTTAATTATATAAATAATTAAATGAGTTTTAATTTATCTCATTCTAATTTTGAATTAAAATTAAATTATAATTATAACATAATTAAACTTCAATTAAAATTATAATTCAACTATTATTTTGTTTAATTTCATACCAAACACACATATTTTTACTACCAGTCTTCCTTTCTTAGGGAAATATTTAGTTATTTAAGTGCTTCATTTTCTTACTCCCTTATGTGGAACATCCAAAGGAGTAATGGCTGGTTGATCTAGGTTGGTTTGAGCAATGTAGTGAAGCTTCCCAAACTCCTTTGGATCGCCCAAAACCTTGCTCCAAACTATCTTCTCGAAGTTGGAGTCCTAGTTCTCCCTGGAGTGAACTCGCAAGGGGGGTTAAGATTTAAGTTTTAAAAGTGGGGGAAAGTCTTACTCCAGATTTAAAGCTTAGGTGGAAGCCATGTTGGCAAGGTTGTTAGTTTGAGAGGGAGTACCTATTAATGGAAAAAAATAGAAAATGAAATAATGTGTGATAAGTGAGGAAAAGGCAGGTTACTAGAAGGAGTAGAAATGAACCAAGTTTAGGTGAAAGATGGTGAGTTAGGGAGAGTTCAGCGCAAAACTAGTGAGTAGGAAGAGCATCTCTCACTAAGTTTTTTACTTGTTGCTCCCAAATCTTTTTTAATGCAATGAAAGAAAAAAACTATTGAAAAACCTAATTAAAGAAGGCTATAATTGGCTAAAACTTGCTAGAGCTTTCTTAGAGGTCTTCTAATAAAAATATTTATAGACAAAGTTGTAAAAATAGAGTTCTAGATTGATTAAACTTGAAGAATCACATATCTTTATCTTTACCAATTTGAATATTGGTTCCTTACACTTTTCATAATCGATACTAGTTTTGTTTCACTTCTCTCTGAGATAAATTCAAAGACAAGTTTGTAGATCAACTCTAACATTAGTTTTACATTGTTTATTATCTTTTAGACCTTAAAAAAGATAGGCACTTCTATTATGCTTTGTTTATTAAACTTCTCTAGTTTTTAAAATAAATATAGAACAACATAATAAAATCCATATAGAATACGTTATAATGGTATGAAATACCATGTAAATCAACACCAAATACTATATAACATACCAACCTGTCACTTACTAAAAAGAGTCTCGTAAATTTATCTCACTAAATCATTATCCCAATAGTAGCATGATATGATAAAAGATACTTAAGCAATTAGCTTAGTGCAAGTGGAAGATTGGTTGTTTATGCCCTACAATTAACTTATTGGTTATAGGTTAGGTGACATTACCAATTAGAGGCATTCTTTATCATATGCATATTTGTTTAATTAACTAACATATAAGATATAATCTATTTGATAAATATATTTTGCAAATAAAATTACAATGAGATCATAATCATGAGATTCATGTTGCACCAAATAAGGATAAGGTCCAGAGAGCAACAAAAAGTTGCATTCAAGACCAGGGATGGATTATATGAATGATTGGTTATGTCATTCTTGTTGTCCAATAAACTAATTACCTTCATACACCTTATAAACCAAGTGCTACTAGCTTTTATAGGTAAACTTATTCTGGTTTATTTTGATGACATCCTTATTTATAGTAAATCTATTGATGATCATAATGAGCCTTAGAAAGGTGTTTAAAACATTAAGAGATAAAAAATTATATGACAATTTGAAAAGGTGCATATTTACAACTGAAACTTTTTTATTTCTTGGGTACATTATGAGAATAAATGGTGTTAGGGTGGATGAAGATAAAATAAAATCTATTAGGAAATGGCTTACATTTGATAATGTTGGGGATGTGAGAAGTTTTCAATGGTTAACAACATTCTATAAGAGGTTTATCTATTAATTTAATAACATTACGGCTCCTATAACTAAGTACTTAAAAAGGTGTAAATTTAAATGGGAGGAGGAACAAGAATAAATTTTATTATTATTAAATAAAGGTTGTGTACCACTCCTATTCATAGACTCTCATAAGTTCACGGCTACGCATGACCATTATGTGAAAATGCGTAGTACGTTCTATTTTTGAATCCACTCGAACCATTTTGATATGCTTATGTGCTCATGATAAGTTGACAAGAGTGATGCATACATAGTTTGCATAAAGAAAAATTTTGCGATGAAAGTGAGTTTATAAATGATTTTGCTTGTTACCGATTATAAAATTGTTACCCACGGGCTTTTAGCTCACCCCCCCATTCTCCTATATAAAATTGTTATCCAGGTTGTAGGTCTTTCTTCTAGCTTTCCAACGGTTTATAGTAGGTAATTTTTAGACATCGGAGTTCAAAGTTATGGTCCAAAGGGGAGATGCTTAGGAGTATCAAGTGGTATCGTCTGTAATGATGTCACATCGTCTGTGATGACATCATATCATCTATAAGGATGT
This sequence comes from Erythroxylum fimbriatum, assembly GCA_026770325.2. Lineage (NCBI taxonomy): Eukaryota > Viridiplantae > Streptophyta > Magnoliopsida > Malpighiales > Erythroxylaceae > Erythroxylum > Erythroxylum fimbriatum. The sequence continues at coordinate 189,882 of JANZLH020000159.1, read as the reverse complement.
ATCGTCTGTAATGACGTCACATCGTCTGTGATGACGTCATATCGTCTGTAAGGATATATCATCTGTAGAGATGTGTTGTCTGTGGTGACATCATATCATCTGTGATGACTTCATGTTGTCTTAAGTTAACTTCGCTTCGTCTTAAGAGTTTCATCATCTTAAGTTGACTCTGCTTCGTCTTAAGGGTGACATCATCTTAAGTTGACTTTGCTTCGTCTTAAGTTGACTCCGCTTCGTTTTAAGAGTTGCATCGTCTTAAGTTGACTTTATTTCGTCTTAAGTTGACTCCGCTTCGTCTTAAGAGTTGCATCATCTTAAGTTGACTTTGCTTCATCTTAAATTGACTCCGCTTCGTCTTAAGAGTTGCATCGTCTTAAGTTGACTTTGCTTCGTCTTAAGCTGACTCCGCTTTGTCTTAAGAGTTGCATCATCTTAAGTTGACTTTGCTTCGTCTTAAGTTGACTCTATCTGGTCTTAAGAGTTGCATCGTCTTAAGTTGACTTTGCTTCGTCTTAAGTTGACTCTGATTTGTATGCTTTTTGCTTCGTTTGCTTTTTTCTTCGTCTACTTCTTGTTATCGTCTGCTTTTTGTTTTGTCTGCTTCTTGCTATCGTCTGCTCTATTTTTGACCCTTTAGACGATAGAATCTGCCTTTGAGGTTTTTATGAAAGTTGTAGATCTTGAAGTCTTCTATCAAGATGTCCTAAGATGATTTTAATCTGATATCCCATATGATGGTTATACTAATTACCCCAAGACAGGTGCAATATGATTTAGGTCAAAACCCTATTCGAGTCTTTCAACCATAACTTGGTTATGGGATCTCCAAATGTGATGATTCTTGTCTCTAAATAAACTAGAGATATAGACCGACAAATGTTCGAAACAAGTCGAAATGAAATTCTAGTTTGGGGTTTCCCCAAAATTTGTTCGGAACAGGAGAAGTGAGTTGTTTTGGTGGTTGTCTTGGTTGGGGCACGCCACCATTGTGGGATGATGGTTAATAAGGGGTCATGGAAATAACCTTATAGGATAATACGTTCACATTTTATGATTATGAATGTTGGGCTCCGAAATCGAGGTCTAACAATTAAATCGCAATAAATCAATCAATATAATTGCATTAAATAAAAGATGAAATCATATTGTTATCATAACTTAGAATTTGTAACACCTAGACACTAAACAAATTTGGTTCCTATCAATGGAATAAAAACCAAAGATAAATATGTAGAAGAACAACTAGAGAATAAAGAAATCATAATTCTAAATCTACATTTTTCTTCTAATGAATTTTCTTGCAAGTTTTGATTGGATGAAGCTCTATATTGGATTTCTTGACATTATCTTCGTGTTTTTCTCGCCCCTTGATCAGAACTATAGCCTCTATATGTTTCTCATAACTCAAAATCTCTTTAAAACTTTGGTCCCCTCTTTTTGGCTCTGTTCATGTCTTTTTATGGTAAAAACTAGGTCTGGTTATACATGGTAAACTTACATGGGCGTGCAAGTGATTGGGTATTTAAAAGAACACTTGAATTCATGATTTCACATGGGAACGTAGACTTATATGGGTGTGTAAATACGCATGACCAGAATTCAAAATTTTCAAATCTTCACACATTTATAAAGACTTAGATTATTACTTTACATGGTGTAGATCCTTAGTTGCTTCTTCACACATTTATAAAGACTTACATTGTTACTTTACATAGTCGTGTAGACCTTTAGTTGCTTCGAATCTTCATTCCATGCCTCGATTTCATCCAAAATTTCTCCTTTTGGTCCGTGAAGACAATTATCACCTGCAAATGTACTTGGAGCAAATTAAGTACCAAAAACAATATAAAACTGTTAATTAACAAGCAAAATATGTTAAATATGAGTGTATAATTCTAGTCAAATAAGCATCTATCACTTGGTAGGCCTTTTCTTAATAAAAATTATTTAAAAATTTTATAACTATTTTGTTATCTAAAACCCCATTTTTATTAAAAAAATTTAATATTTATTTCATTTTTATTAAATTAAAATTGTTAAATCCAATGTCTTGATTTGATAAAAATAATTAAAATATATTTGTTTAACTTTAAAGATTATTGTCACTTTAAATTATTATGTCTTTTGTTTACTAATCACCATTCTCTCTTCTAATTCTAATAATACAATGGTGCTTGGTTCATTCAAAATTCAAAACATGTAAAAGTAATATCAATTTATGAGTTTGCTTACACAACAAATATCAAAGTAATATTATAAAAATCATTTTATTATCAAAACAAAAGAGTATCATAATGATAATATTTTCTAAGTGTCAAAAAGAAATTATCAATTATAACTGGAGAATAGAGATTGAAGTTAAGTAAATAAGGGGAGACAACAATATAAAACCTGCATAAAAGCAAACTAAGTAAAGATTTATATCTTCAGTTGTTAAAAACCAAAGCAATCACATGAAAAAAGTTAATCTAGGAGCAAAGATTAAAGACAACAAACATGCAATAAAGGAAAAGGGATAACTAATTGTTATAATCAGAATCATCAATAGTTGACAACACCTCATTTATATGTAGAAACATTATTATGAAAATTATACTTGATTATGCAATAATTGTATTAAATGAATATTCAACACATGATAATCAAAAATTAAATATACCTTCATCATCAAATATTTTTTCAAAAAAATTTTCAGTTGATAAACTAGTCTCTATACTGGTACCTTTGTTAAGCTAAAAAGACAATATAAGATAATATAATTTATGATTGTTAAAATTAATGTTGTAAACAAATTAATATATCATAAATAATAAAGTTTACCCTTAATATATTCATCTTATAACCAACTTCAGGCACACATAAAGGATTTCACAATGTTAGGATAAAATTTAGTACAATGAAGACTAATTATCTGACTGCTAGTACTAAATGTATACTCTAAAACAATAATAGATACTAAAATTACTATGAGATCTTGTGCATTTGCTTACATGATTAAAAAGAAGTTCCATTTTTCTTCCATCATAGCAATACATCAAACTCCACTCCTTCAACTTTAGTCGCAACACGTACCTCCAAATAGTTGTCTAACCCCATCATAACGTAAGAAGTTCTTATCTTTTCTTTATGACTTTTGCAAATACAGGTTTAACAATGTTCTTAGATATAGTTGAACCTCAATCTTAACTTAAAGTTGGAGTTAAACTACTATGATCTTGATTTTTTTTCCAATCTTAGTTGATAGTTATTTTAAAAAAATCATACCATAATTATTTAACATCATCAACATACTCTTGAGCCTGATCACCATAAAAAATTTCATTATAAAGATAAACCCTCTCCATCTTGTATCTCGGCTCCAACACAGAAATGACTGCGACAGTTTATCTAGCTATATACTAGCAAGAATCGAGCTTCTCCGTCATCTACTTTACCATAAACTAGATCACCTCATTAGAATCAAATATCCAATCAGATATATCTTTTGGATCTTACATATACAGTTAAAGCAATTATGTGATGTTAGATATTTTGTTCCTTAGAACAACTTCGAAGCATTATAAAATATTTTCAACTTTGTACAAAGTGCTTTAGCCAATTCCCATAGCTCTTTTGATTGCAGGAAAGTATACTGATAATTTCTTTGTCTCGGCCTACTAAACACCTCAACATACTTGGTTGTCGACTCTAACATCTTAAATGTTGAACTCAATATGGTAGGACAAAACCAACTTCTTCATGCACGAAATGCCTAGTCGTGGTACAATTTCTTCTAATTTTGCAATTCATTTGGATTTTACACTCTAATACATTATACTATCTAAGATCAACTTTAACTCTTCCTTTTGTCACTTCCAATTTTTCCTTCATAATCAAATTCACAATATATGCAAAACAAAGCATATGGAATAACCTCTTACCAACCAATAATTTCCCAAGTCATAACTTTTTCTCCAACTTTTTAATCATCACATCATTTGTGCTATCATTATCGAGTGTTATAGTAGATAGCTTGGAATCGATATTCTAATCCATTAAATAATCCACTAACACAGTTTTCAATCTTTCACTTGTATATGGTGCTGACACATAAATAAACATGCCATTTAGAAATATAAACAAATATTAATTATAACATAACAAATAAATAAATAAATAATAATATTAAAGAATATAATTTACCTCAGTAGTCGACTACATAGAGTCTAGTCATTGTCAATATAGTGTGTCGTCTACTATATAACCTATTAATTGTCTACTTATCTGATGTGATGGCTACCCAATCGTTAATAATCAATAATATATTTAATATTTCTTTCTTTTAATCCTTGTATATCTTTAAAATAATTTTTCTTCAGGGTATTCTAAGTTGGGATCTTGACGGACAGTTGGAGTGAGCTAAGAAACATTCTAAAATTTTTGCTATCAATAATGGAGAGTGGTTGTTCATCAATAATGATAATCTTAGCTATAAAAAGCTTTAATCTTTGAAAATCATTTCATTTCTCCTTCTCATTAGGATAGGGGTAAAAAATGTTTGACCTCATTATATTATTTGTTTTTTGTTAGATGACTCCATAAGTCTCTTCAAATAAAAGGTTCCACATTTTGAACTTTTGAACAACATCTTGTGATAATATTTACATTCGACCTTTTCTAATCTTCCTTTGATATAGTCTTGTTAAAGGGATTCTAAACATCACTTCTCAATGAACCTGCTCCTTTAACAAGAATTTTTTTCTTCACTTAGTACCTAATTAGACCTCTCCAATAGTATAGTAAAAACTCTCCACTAAATGAATATACTTATACATTTGGAACAACCAATATATATGAGTATATGTATAGGTATACATACACTTTAATTACATCTAACATAAAGTAAGATAATAAAAGCATAATTAACCATAATCACATGTAGGAGTATATGGCAGGAGCTTACTTAAAAAGTGATTATTCTTAATAAGAATAGTTCACTAAATCTTAGAGTCAATATAAGTTTATTCCACATAGATTATTTTAATGCATAATATCATGAGTAGTATTACATTTAGTCAATTAAGTTGAAATTTACTAGCCTAGTAAGAAATAACATGTTAAGAGCTATCCTTCTCTTATTCAACAATTCTTAGAATACCTAGTACCATAATGAAGCATTCAACATGAGAGGACATGTCAGAACACCATTTTTAGTCACTCCCTCTCTTTGTGTGATGTTACTTATAAAATCACTTGCTTACGATGTGACATTGTCTAATTACATTGTTAACTTCATTAGGAAGAAAAAGAAAAACTTTAAAGAAAAAATACTTTAAAATTGTTCCTTTTTTTTAGTGAGAATAATAATAACCTATTAAGAAATAGAATTTTTCCATCATATGTTCCTTTAAGTCCATTAGTACTTTAGGTTTTATGAGAAATTAATAATAAGAAGAAACCTTTTAGGCCAAACCTTCTAAAAGCAACACTAATCATAACCAAGTTAGGATTACTACAACATGTTTTAAATGCAAAATCAAAAGCATTAATGGATCAAGTTATTTTTCATAACCAAGTTAGGATTACTACAACATGTTTTAAATGCAAAATCAAAAGCATTAATGGATCAAGTTATTTTTACTATAAACTATCTGAATTTTCTATATAGATAAATGAAGGGCATTGAGAGATATTAAGAGATGAGTAATAGAGGAGAGGTGATAAAGAAGGATAACATAATTTGCCAAATGAATGTTGACCATTTTAAAGTTAAAATAAGCATGAAATCTAGAAAAAAAAGTTAAGGTTCTTAGGATTTAAATAAAATAGTTTTAAATCATTAAAGTTTATTTTAATGTTACTTAATCTTTAGTGTTTAAATTAAAATTTTAAGATATAGAATATATTTTTAATCTATTTTTGATAAAAACATAAATAATGCATACCTCACGTGGCCTGGCGGCTCGACCTAGCCTGTGACCTGATTTTTACTTTAAAAACGGCATCATTTTTGAAGATTTTATAAAAAAATTATATATGGTTGACTGGGTTAGCCAGGAGCAGCCCAGACCTAGCCCGATGCATTAACATCTCTATTTAGGATAGTCTTATTATAATGCTGGTTAGTGCTTACTTATCTCCATTTATATTGAGGTTTGGATTGTCTATTAAAGCTAGTAGCTAGTTAAACAAAATCTTTTTACTATATTTTACATTTAATAAATTTCTGTACTTACATGTTGTCTAAATCAGTAACCAGTTATCATTGAACTACATGAAAATAATGTATATGGCAAAGATATTAATGTTCTAAACTATTATTTTGAAGGTTGAACCACAATGTCACATAATTAATAGTGGAGATAAGCTTGGATGTTAATTTCTAAATTTATACAATAGGCTATTTGATTAAGATGTGATCAAGTAAAGATTTTTGTTTTTTTTTCTATTTATAACAAGTAAATTACTATAGAATATATTTGTAATCTATTTTTGATAAAAAAAAATTAAAAATAAAACTAAAATTAAGAGAAATTGAGGGAAGGAGTATTTAATAATTTATAACCTACAAAAGGAAATTGTTGTGAGAAGCAAAGATGTCTATCGATATTGATACATTATTTTGCATACTAAGGAAGAACTTGTTGAAGCTTTAAGCAAAACTCCCGAAAGATCTCTGAGATCACACAACTAATAACAAACTACTTAAATGATAAAGATGGCTGGAAGATAACAAACACATGATTTTATTATGAAAAACCCTATAGTATAAAGGTAAAAACTACAAAACAAACAGACAATAAAATCCACTAAATAAAATAAAAGATATAAACGATAAAGCTTCACGGGTCTCTCAATCAAGAACACCTCATAAGATAACTAAAGCTACTTTCTTTTGCTCTCTCTTTAGCTAGTTCTCTTACTGCTCTCTTGAGTTCTCTAAAAAATCTCTAGGAATGAGTACAAATTCACACACACACACACACACACCCCACACACACACACCCAAAAATATATGTAGCAATACTAATCCCAACTAAACCTAAAGATCAAACTTTAATAAAACTATAGTTAATGAATACTATTTAGACTCTAAAACTCCTCTTTTGTTGAGTGTTTATGTCTCATGTAACTTTCTCCTCTCAAACTTATCATTAAACTCTGAAGATAAGGTTTCGTATGTGGCATATTGCCGCCCATATGAATGTGTTTGGTGACCATGTTTGACCTTCAGGCTTTATATCTTAACATCGTGAAGATACAAGGTTAAAATGAGTTACATTATCAGTGGACACAACCTTGTCTACCACTTACACGACCATATTTGACTTTAGAGTGTTTGATCTCGAATCATCACCTTTCAACTTACACACAGTTACACAAGCTTATATGGTCATGAACGCAGTCATGTCCATTATGGATATAATCATGTGCCTTCTAGATATGGGCATCACCTTCATAAATAGCTTCCAATAATCTTTTTCTACCTCAAATTTACTTAAACTTTGTTCCTTTTAATCCATGGAGATAGCTAAGACTTATAGAGTCTATATTTAGTGGAATTAAACAAACAAATGTCTATAAAATAGGGAGGGACCCATGACAAACTCCCTTTACAACCCATTTTGGAGGAGAAATTTGCCACCTCATTAATCACTTGAAAGCCATCTTATTGAGCTTACTATAAAGCTCACTCCTGGGAACCACCTTTGTTAATATGTTGGCACCATTATCATTCATGTGAATCTTCTTCAACCTTATTAGTTGCTCCTCAACCATAAACTACGACTAATGATACCTGACATTAATATGCTTAGTATGGGAATGATATATGGAATTTTTTCTCAAATCCATAGCACTTTGATTGTCATAGAAAACTATGTACTTATCTTATTCAGATCTATGTCTTAGAGAAATTGTTTTAACCAAAACATTTCCTTTCAAACTTCCAAGGTTGCAACATATTCCACCTCATTAGTAGGCAAAGTTATACAATTTTACAACTTAGATTGTCAGTAAATAACTCCCCTTACGAATTTGAATAGCATGAGATCGATTGTTTTGACATTGAGATAACTAACCATGTTCACATTTATATATCTTTCTAGAATTAGCTCACCATTTCTAAAACACAAAAATAATGTAGAATAAGCCCAAAAATATTTGAAGATCCACTTTACTACTTCCTGATGTACCTTTCTTGGATTGGATAAATACTCACAAATTCAATAGTGTGTGTGATATCTAGTCTAGTACATACCATAGTATACATTAAGGAACCAATAATAGAGGAATATGGAATTGAAGACATACTCTCTTTCTCCTTCTCATTACTAGGACATGGTCGCTAGCTTAACTTGAAATGAGCTACTAATGGTGTACTTATTGGCTTGGCATACTTCATATTGAACCTCTAAAGCATTCATTCAATATATCACTCTTGTGAAACCATAACTTTTTGGCTTTCCTATCATAAATGATCTATATGCCTAAATTTTGTTTTGTAAAACCCAAATCTTTCATGTTAAAGGAATTGGAAAAGTGCTCCTTCAACCTGCAAATCATCCCAGCATCTTATCCTACTATCGATATGTCATCTATATACAAGAGAGGGGTGATGAAGTTACTAGTAGAGAATTTTTTGGAATACACATAAGGATCAATTAACTTCCACTTATACACATTTCTTGTCATAAACGAATCAAATTTCTCGTACCACTCCTTTGGTGCTTGTTTGATCGCATAAAGACACTTCTTTAACTTGCATACCAAATACTCTTTTCCTTTGACTTGGAAAGTTTTCAGTTGCTCTATGTAAATCTCCTATTCCAACTGGTGAGAAAATCTCATTGAATCGATACCCTTCTTTTAATTGTTTCCTTTCACCACTAGTCTCTCTATAGTTCATTAGCTTGTTACCATCTTTCTTGATCTTGAACACTAATTGCTGCATACTATGATTATGAGATTTGGAAAATGGATGTGAAAAAAACTTTCCTTAACGGGAATCTGGAAGAGGATGTGTGCATGAAACAACCTGAAGGTTTCATATCTCCTGAAAATGGTAGGAAAATCTGTAACCTTCAATGATCAATTTATGGATTGAAGCAAGCTTCAATGCCATTTATGGATTGGAGCAAGCTTTTTGGAGTTGGAATATTCATTTTAATGAGGCAGACAAAGAGTTTGATTTGCTCAAGAATGAAGAAGAACCTTGTGTTCACAAGAAGACTAGCGGGTGCACAATTCTTTTCTTGGTCTTGTATGTAGATGACATACTACTCATTAGAAATAACATTCCCATGCTTCAATCTGTGAAACTTGGTTAAGAAGTTGTTTTTCAATGAAAGACTTGGGTGAGGCAACCTACATCTTGGGTATTAGGATCTATAGAGATAAGTCAAGACGACTTATTGGACTAAGTCAAAGTAGTTATGTTGATAAGGTTTTACTCAAATTCAATATGCAAGAATCTAAGAAAGGCGTCTTACCCATGTCACATTGCATAGTTTTGAGTAAGGCTCAATGCCCTTTGACACAAGATGAGCGAGATCGTATAAGTAGGACCCCATATGCATTTGCTATAAGACCCATCATATATGTCATATTATGTACTCGTGTGGATGTTACATGTGCTTTGAGCATGATGAGTAGATACCAGTCAGATCTAGGTGAAAGTCACTAGATAGCTGTTAAGAACATTCTTAAGTACTTGAGAAGAAATAAAGATATATTCTTGATCTATGGGGGTGAGGAAGAACTCATTGTAAGTGGTTATACTGATGTCATCTTCCAATCAGACAAAGATGACTTTTGATCATAATCAGGGTTTGTATTCTGCTTGAATGGTGGATCACTATGTTGGAAGAGTTCTAAGCAGGACCCAGTTGCTAATTCTATAACATAAGTTGAGTACATAAAAGCAGCAAGGGATTGTTTGGGTTAAAAAGTTCATCATTGAACTTGATGTGGTTCTTAGCATTGTGAATCTAGTGCATCTTTATTGTGGTAATAATGGGGCCATTTCCTAAGCTAAGGAACCAAAATTTCATAAGAAGGCTAAACACATACTCAGATGTTTTCACCTTATTTGACACATTGTTGAAAGAGGTGATGTGAAAGTGTGTAAAGTGTTGAAAAATTTTAATATAGCTTATCCGTTGATTAAGCCTCTCCCACAAGCTAAGCATGATCGTCATACTAAAGCATTAGGCATCATACATATGGATGTATGATTATGTAAGAGTGAAATTTTATGACATGTTATTTTTGGATAATCCATTAATAATACCTAATTATTGTTTGCTGTGTTCATATTTGATAGAGTTATAAATACAATTGAATTGTGATACCATGAATAATGTGTATCTCACCATTGGCCATCAAGTGCGTGACTTGATTGTGAGACCCTATTGTAACATGGATACAATTATTCTAAAAGTCCCTAGTCAATGTCATTAATGTAAGGGATCATAATGACTATTGAGACTAGCCTTTTGATTAATTGATGACTATGTTTCACAGGTCATTAATATAGAGATATTAAGTTATTCACACAGGTGCATGTTGGAGAACATGCAATTGGACCGACCTGCTATAAGAACACTTCAAAAATTATTATATACGTGTCATAAGTAGTTCTCATCACAGCTACCAAGTATAGTCCTTTGACTTGAGTTTGTCGTGATTTCCTACATGTGGATTAGTTTGTTTTGACATTGTCAAATGTTAGCCATAAAAGGTGATTATAAAAGCAATGTTTGGGTATGCTATAAATCATGTTGAGGAATGTGGATGAACAAGATGGAATTTGTCTCTTTTATATAATAGAAGAAAGATATCTTTAGGCCCTTTGATGAGTTAAGATTGAAAAGTTGCATGCCATGAACAAACGAGGTGAATGTTAGTCGTTTGTTTCACAGTTTAACTCAGAGATGGAGAAACGTGATTAAGCTTAATAAGGATGACATAATTTTATGCCTTATGGTCAATCGAGATATAATGAGACAAAGGGACTACATGTGGATAATTAGTTCTTGTACAAGTAGGAGATTGTTATTGTATGCCTCGCAAACCAAATATAGAATGTACTCTAATTATTGGTTGTGATTCAGGTAGTGTCGTATTCTGACCTTATTTAATATTAGGTTGTTATAATGTATTGCTAGAGGTCGCTTATAACTTGTGGACCTAAAAGAAGTTTGGGCCTGCTGCTAATATTAAATAAGCCTACAGGGTCATACACCAAGTAGGCAAAACATTCAATGGGCTTAATTTGATTTTGGGGCTAGTCTAATTCACACTTAAGGTTTTTCATATGTATACAGATATATAAGTGATTAGAAGATAAATGGTCATCTAATAAAAAAAAAGCTCAAACACCCTTTTTCAGAAAGAGAGAAAGGGGACGCGATTGGTGCTAGCAGCGTGACATTTGACGTGCGTGTGTGTGGATACCGATAGAAGCATGACATTTGATGTGCTCTTTCTGGCACTACCAATTTGTTTTCTTATTTCTGCTGCAAAAGGTATAATTCATCTTAAATTTGATTTCAATAGTCACATAGATCTTGATATTTTGTATTTAAAATTTTATTGTTAATTGTCTGAAATCCCTTCACCATCTTCAAAGTACAATAGTATAATGCTCTTTTATCGACAAGCCACTTAGAATCTGAGTGACTAATATAGAGACAACCATTGGTCTCACAAATCGACTACACTTCATCATTTGTTCTTGATGTCATTGTTGTAATGTTGTTATCATCTCCGTCCTTCTATTATCTTACTTTTTCTGGTCTCTCTTTGACTTATAGCAAAATTTCTTTATATGACGAAGTTTCATGCAATAGTGACATGTTCTAGTCTCTTTACCATCTTTCTACTTGGACCTATTCTTTAACTTCCCTTACTATTTGGGACCGCTACTCTTATGTTTCCTTATGCTTTCTACCACAAGAGCCTGTACATGTTGACACTAATCTCCTTCCTCCTAATCTCCTTCCTCCTAATCTCTTCAATGAACATGCTCTCTTTGATCACATCTAAAGAAAGCATACCATCTGGAGCAGAGTTGTTCATAGTCATAACTAAAGTTTTTCAACTATTTGGTAAAGAACTTAACAAGAATAAAGTTTGTAATTCATCATCGAGGATGATCTTCATAGTGTTCAAATTGTTGATGATGCCCAAAAAATTGTTCAGATGCTCCGACATTGATTTCTCATCCTTCAACTTCAATTTCATAAGCCTTTTAATCAAAGAGGCCTTATTATGAGTGGTCTTCCTCTCATAAAGACCCTTCAACTTCTTCCTCTCTTGACATATGTGGTTGAATATGTTAATATCAATCCACTGTCTAATAGTTCCCAAGGTCTTTCACTTCATCTTCACCCACTCTTTATCTGCTATATCCTCCAGCTTAGATGTGACATCATCTTTCATACTTCTGTCCATAGCAATTGGATCATAGAGATCTCCATAGTATAGGAGATCTTCTATTGTAGGTCTTCATATCAAGTAGTTGGTCGATGTGCTATTATCACTCTCCACACCTAAGGTTATGATACCACCTATTAGGACCGCAAGCAATAATGCTTACAAGATCTCCAAGATCACTCAACTAATAACAACTAATCAATTGGAAAGATGCTTGAAAGATTACGAACATAGGATTTTAATGTGAAAATCCTCCGGTGTAGAGGTGGAAATTATATGACAAGCTAATAATAAAATCTACTAAATCAAATGGTGGGATACAAAGAATAAAGCTTTCGAGCTCTCTTACTAAAGAACACCTAATAAGGCAACTAAAGCTAATCTCTCTAGCTCTCTCTTTAGCGCTCTCTTACTACAATCTTAAGTTCTCTAAAAAATCTCTAGGATCAGTACAAATTGGCACATGTATGTATGTATATATATATGTATGTATGTACTACTCTCAACTAAGCCTAGAGATCAAACTTCAATAAAAATGTAATTGATGAATGTTATTTAGAATCTAAAACTCTTCTTTTGTTGCGTGTATCTGTCTCATATAACTTCTGTCTTTAAAACTTATATTTAGACTATGATGATAAGGTTTCGTACACAACACACAGTTGCACACATAACTTTGTGTGGTGACCATTTCCGACCATTAAGCTTCAAAACTCAACATCACAAAGAAGCACGGTTACAGTGAATTACATGATCCACGGACATGGTTATGTCCACCACTTCAACGACCATGTCTCACTCTACATGAGCGTGCCTGATCTCGAGGCGTTACCTTTCAACTTGCGCATGGTTACAGAAGCTTGCACGATTATGATTGACACAACCGTGTGCCTCCCAGACACAGGCGTATCCTCTAGAAACAACATCCAATAATCAATTTTTGCCTCAAATCTACAAAAACTTCATTTCTTTTGATCCATGAAAATTTAGCGGTATTAAACAAACTAATTTCCATAAAATAAGGTTGGCCATACAATAAAAGTTTTCAAGTGGAAGTTTGAGAGCACAATGATTATCCATGATCTTTTATATTTATGAGCTCGTAATTATTTATGTGAAAGAAGAATAGTTGAATGGTAAGTAAAAGAGATAAAATAGTACAACTAGTTTGGAATAGCAAACAAAGGACAAAATTGTTGTAGCGACCCCTGTGTTATACGAAAGTAGCTAATTAAACCCTGAGTTATAAAATGTTACTCTATTAACCTTATGTTTTCAATTTTGCTGCAAAAAAAACCCTTAGCCGTGTGTTGTTCTTCCACGCGCGCTGACTGCGAATTTTATAGCTTATTTGCCTGTGAAATGACCATAATACCCTTAATTCTTCTTTTATACAATCATACATAGAGAGATAGCGTAAAGACATATTCCTCAGATGTCTCCTTGGTCAATCAGGCGTGTTTTTATTAATGTTTTAAATTTTTAATTTAATAAATTTCTTGTATATATTTATATTTTTTATTTTTAAATTTAATAAAAATATGTTTATTTAAGCCTTTTATTTCTGACTTTAATTTTAGTTTGTTGTAACTTTTAAAATTTATGAAAGTAGTTTCTAATTTTTATTATTCAATTTACTATCGATTAAATACATACTTTTTAATTATTTAATATATTAATTATTAATAAAAATATTATTATTGACAATTTATTAATAAATATTAAATTAAAATTAAAATAAATTTGATTAATTAAAATAATTGATCTTTAAATTTTATCTAATATATAATTATTATTAGTGATAAAAAATATAACTATATTAATATTAATAAATATTTGTATTTAAAAGAAAAAACATTAAAAATTAAAAACACAAAAAAAAAGTGAACCAAAAGTACCTCAAAAAGAATACTTGATGAAAAAGTAACGCCAAATCTCTTATTATTGTTATTTATATAAAATAACGCAAGAAAAAAATAAGGGGATGAATATGCACCACAAGTTTGGCCGTCAGATCACATATGATTTATTAAGATTTACTAATTGCGGATGAGATAATCTGAATTAAAACATCTCATCCACGCGTATTTTAAATAACATAAAATTGATACAGAAGATCTGACGAAAAGACTCTCATCCCACCACATTCAGCCCCTGCCACCCGCCAGCCCCCTTCTGTCACCCACCTGACCGCCGCCACTGTTGCCGCCGCAGCTGCCGCCGGCGACCTCCATCGGCCACCAACTGCCACCCCACCTACACCATCAGATTCGCAATTCTCCGATCTACAAAACCCTCCCAACCATTTCTTCCAACCATCCCTCACCGGCCGCAGATCTGCCTCCGAAATCCTTCCAACCGTCGGCCCTTCTCAACTCCCACACACCCATTCACCGTCGATATCTCAACCTCCAACCCATACAACTTCATCCTCACCTCTTACCCTTCTCGTCGGACACGGAGGAGTCGTCGGGACCGCTGGAGTCATCACGGATCTGCTTCAACCGCCGTCGTCCAAGGAGAAGGAGGTCGCGTTTGACTCCACTGCCTTCCCTCCTTTATCGGCGACCCTTGCGACCCCGACTGCCCCATCGCCATCGCCTGCTCCACCGACATCAGTCTGGATTCTAACAACAGCCTCACATCAGTCCAAATCATCAGTCCAAACCGTAGAAGCGTTAACGCTTTGTTTAATTGTAAGGGCAAAATAGACTTTTCAAGTCTATTCGTTGACCAGATTTGCTTAAGGGGCGGTGAGTTAATAAAATTTTAACTAAGGGTTTTGTTTGCTAATTTTTATATGTCAGGGTGTTTTTAGCAACTTTGACATAACACAGGGTTATTTACGCAATAAATTCCAAATTAAACTTTTTATTAATGGCGATAAAACATTTTAATCCAGATTGTGGTCATTTTGCCGGTAACATGGGCACTGTGGATTTATTACTAGCATGCGTTGGATTTTTTATTTTTGGTAGATATGATCGTTGGCCCAGGAATTTTACTTTAAGTGATTGAAAAATTTTCTATCGGTGTTTCCACGTTCTAAAGTGTTCCAAGTGAAAAAAAGGTAAGGTTAAAGCCAGTCAAGCATCAGTTCATTCAACTAGTGGTGTAGAAGTATGGATTTTGAAAATGTGCAATTGGGTCGAATTGTTAACACTAAAAAGTCTTTGCCATGACAATGATTGCGGGACTTTTCTTCTAAACATGGACGGTGAACATTGTATGCCTCACTCTTTGGCCACAAAAAAGCGATATCTATTGATAATTAACCAGGGCACACGGCAATCACGGCATGAGAAAGGATTCTGATTGAGTGCAAACAAAACGACAGGTTGGTTGTTTTTGGCATAACTTGAGTTCCCGTCAATTGAAGGTAGAGGAATCTTTACGACGACCTGACCTGACCTGGGGACAAGGTCATCCTTGCCTTTTTCAGTTTTCCAGACAAGGCTAGTGGTCCCATCTAGCGACAACAGAAATTGGAGTCAAAATAATGCCTTGAAATAATTAATAGACATGATCCAAAACAATTACACAGTTTTTGTTTCTTTGCACTGAATTCATTAGAATTCCCAGTTTCCAACTTTATTGAAGGCTTAAAAGATTCTGGTGAGAGTACAATTCCATATATTATGTTGACTTCTCTTCTCTGTCAAAAAGTCAAGTAATTTGGGAGGCACGTCAGCTGTTAGAGCCGTCATATGCTCATATCTGTAATTGTTAAAATAAAAAAATTTTGAAAAAACTTTTCATAATTTCACTTATAACCTTTATTTAAAAAATAATGATAAAATACGAGCATCATCTATTTATTAATCAAATATTTCTGATATAATAAGTCTATTTAAATCTTATAGGAGATACAAACTAATTAAATTTAATTTAAAATTATCATAATTGATTATTAATTTAAATCATATATAATTAATTTGATTAAAATTTAAAAAGTTAGTTGAATTGTCATATTACATTTGATTTATTCACATATGATGTTTATATTACAGGTATTTCAACATTATTTTTCAACCAAAATTTAAGAGAATGATTTCTCAAAATTTGAAAATTATAAAAGATTTTTTAAGAATTTTAATGTTTAATTTTAGAAAAGGTTTCTTAAACTATTAAAAAAACTTAATATCTTTTGAATTTTTAGTATTTGGCTTCAAATTCTAGAGTTTTCCTTTTATTGTGCACAAAAAAGAAGTAAACCTATGAAGACACTATTATTTGATTTAAAAATGGTTATGTTAGGCTTGCATACCTGTCGGCTCTGGCCTCCAACCAAGTTATTGCCATTCTTCGTTCATTATAAAGCAATTCGTGATAAAAAAGCATAAATCAACAGAGTAATGTATGCAAGCTGTACCGAAACTTCTATAGGGTGATGCAGCTCAAGTTAAAATATATGAGTACATACATTGGATCAGCCACCTAGTTCTACCAAAAAGACTGATCAAGGAGATAGACAGAATGATCAAAATATTTCTCTGGTTGGGCTTCATGGAAAATTTAAAGAAGGAATAAGCGAAATGGGTGGAGGTCATCTTGGGGGCTTAGGAATTCCATCTATTATGTTGATTTAGAAGGTACTCCTATGCAAGAAAATTTGGAGGCTTCATGTCGAAAAAAATGCTCTTTGGGTTAATTGGATACATGAAAACTATCTTCACACTCAAAATTTCTGGCAATTACCATCAATTACGGGCTGCTCTTGGATATTTACAAAATTGCTACACATGAAAGAGAACATATGTCTATAGGTACACCATAAATTGGGGAAAGGAGACACCATATTGTTGTGGTACAACAACTAGACTGACTTCAGTCCCCTAACTCATAGAGACGATCTTGCTCACCTCCATCGCCGCATTTCTCCAAATACCAAAGTCTCCGCTTTTATTTTCAAAGGTTGCTCGTTTGGGAATTTCCGAGGATTTAACCAGCTCTCTCAATATTTTCCAACGATCACTAAGAGCTCTAGAGAAGACAACATCCTCTGGAAATTAAGTCCCGTTGGTACATTCACAAACAAATCTTGCTATAGAATTTTCATATTGAACTTCAGTAGGTACCTTGGTACAAGCTTCTTTGGAAGAATACCCTTAGCCCGAGAGCCTCGATGATTACTTGGGTAGCCATCAAAAATCGACTAAGTACCAAAGATCATTAGCATGGCAATTTTGATCCAATTTGTGAACTTTGCAAGCTATTAGCTGAAAGTCGTCATCTCCTCTTCTTCATTTGTAATTACTCCAAAGCTACTTGGATAATGTCAATTAAAACCTATTCCTTTGTTTTTTCTTGTCCTTGGAAGAGTTTAGCATTCTCTTTCGCTGGATAAAGTACAAATAGCTACCAAAAGCTAAGGGGCCGTTTGGTTCTACTTCTGTTTTTCTATTGTAGTTTTCAATTTTCGTTTTCGTTTTCAGTTTTTTGTTTCTGTTTTTCTATCAAATAAAAACAAAAACCTGTTTGGTTGTTAAAATTAATGTAGTTATATTTTTATCACTGATAATAATTACATATTAGATAAAACTTAAAGATAAATTATTTTTAATTAAA
>JANZLH020000159.1:92525-105713 GCA_026770325.2 Erythroxylum fimbriatum | reverse complement strand
ATAGTGGATTGAAATACCTAATTAAGATACCAAATTATATTAACAAACAAGTAAAGAATATCAAGAAACAACAAAGTATTTTTGTATCAATGAAGAAAGCAAGAGCTTGTATCTTAATTAGACAAATGCAGAATTCCAAACGCTGGGCAAATTATTTTTTTCAGAAAAGTCAACTTATTCAATCAAGAAATTAAACATGGAGCAACATTACAACAAAAGTAAGCTACGTAATGGTTTCAAAAGACGGATAACATTTATTTAATACTTGAAATGTGAAAACAGTTCTGAACTTTTGAACATTTGTTAATCCCATTGAGTCAATAAGTAACCAGTCTTCTAGTTTTGTACATCTTTGTTAGTGAATATATAAAACCAATTAAGTTGGCCTCACACAATAGCTTAAGCTATTGTAGTGAAACGGTCACTTAAAATGGTATTAGAGCCTTTATGACCAAGTGGTCATGAGTTCAAATTCTACCACCCACCTATTATTCAGCACAAGATTGAGTGAGCTTGTGCAAGTTTCAAGCCCAAAGGGCTTTCACTTGAGGGGGTGTGTTAGTGAATATATAAAACCAATTAAGTTGACTTCACACAACATCTTAAGCTATTGTGGTGGAACGGTCACTTAACATTTTGGTCGGACAAATCGATCCAATCTAATTTTTAAAACAAAATTTAAGACAATACCAACTAAAAGCCACTAGAGTTAGCCGAGAAAATAGCGCCGGCAGGGAAAAAGAAAATAGACTAAGTTCTAATGGAGAAGAGAAGAAAAGGAGTCCTTTGACACTAAAGTTTTTATTTTTAAAATTTATTAAGTAATAAAATAATTACATGATAAAAATAGAATACGTGATAATTACATAAAAAATATTAATCTAATATAACTAGTCATGTTAGAAACATTAAAAAAATTTAATGTTGAATATTATTTTACCACAAATTGAAAATTAGAATGTATTAGTGTCACTTTTACAAGTTTAGGCTAATATTACAAAATTGAATAAAGTTTTAGATTTTTTATAATTAACCCTAATTTATATTTATTCTTTTTGGAAAATTAAAAAATAGAGTTGTTTTATATCAAAAATACATAAGAATAAAATTAATTATGTATAAATATATGATTAATAATTTATTATTTTAAGACCGTAAATTGAGATATAATGTTTTAAATTATATATGAGTTTATTTAGGTTTATATTCAAATTTTCTCTAAATCTTCCAGGAATCCTTTGTTGATATCAAAACTAAGTTGTTGAAGTTCATCAAATAGAGACTTATAAATAATGATTTATAAAAATATTAAGAATTCATAAATGAAAATGTTTTCCATTAAAAAAATATAAAAATGAGATATATAAAAATTATTTCTCAGGCATAATCTATTATTTTAAAATTTTAAGATAGTCTTAATCATATATAAAGTCATTTAAAATTAGACTTAATTTGATTTATCTCCATAATCCTTCACTTTGCTTTTTATTGGATAATGCATGTCTTCAATGTATATGCAAAAGTGAAGATAAGAAGAATTCAAGAAACTAACTTGTATAAAGTGGATATCCATTTAGACCCTTTTGAGCTCATTCTCTCGATAATGTTTATGCTTGTTAACTGTCTAAAGCTATTGCTTGCTTTGTGATTGTAACTTCTTGTGAAGCACATTGTCAGTTAGACCTTCCTCCTTTGACTGCGTTAATGAAGTTGTGTCCAGAATTTCAAAATGTGTCATTTTTAGATTGCGAGTTATGTTAGTTTACATACAATCATCATTTTCCTTCTAGTCCTCTAGTGAATAAAAGAGCCAATTTTTATCTTTGAATTAGTTCATTATGATGTTTGGCAACCACGTCCCATTGCATCCATTTCTAGGTTTTAGTCTTTTGTTACTTTTGTTATTGAATTCTCTCAAATGACTTGGCTTTACTTAATGAAAAATGGCTTAGAGCTATTTTCTTGTTTTACTACGTACCCTTTGTGTTGAAATCAAAACACAATTTAATTTGTAATGTGATAATGCTAAAGAATATCTTTCGAATTCATTTTAAACCTACATGCTTGAAAACAACATTCTTGACCAGACATCTAGTGTTGACACTCTAACTCAAAATAGTGTTGTTGAAAGAAAAAATAGGCATCTCTTGAAATGGCCAGGGCACTTTTGTTCCAAACATAGGAACCTAAGTGCTTTAGGTTGATGCAATTTCAACAACATGTTTTTTTATTAACCGTATGCATTTTTTCTTAACTATAAGACTCCTTATCACTTCCTTTTTCCAACCAATTGTTTTCCATTGAACCTCGTATTTTTTGGAGTACATGTTTTATCTATGATATTCATCCTCAAGTCACCAAATTAGAGTCTTAAGTCTGTTAAATGTGTCTTTCTGGAGTATTCTTGTCTTCAAAAAGGGTATCAATGTTATTGTCCTAGTCTTAATAAGTACCTTGTGTCTACCGACTTTATGTTTATTGAATATGTTCCTTACTTTCTTGCATTTTCCAATACAGGAGAAGACTAGTGATTTGTTAGTGTATCAAATCACCCAACACTCACTAAATGTTGCTTTGAAACCTACCAATTAAGCACCCCCACTATGTCCATCTATTCATCATGTCTATTCTAGAGGAAGCGATGTTCCTAATACATGTCCAACACTAGTTCCTTATTCGACATCAAATCCTATTGAGACTAAACTTAATCTTCCAATTGCTTTCTATAAAGGTAAATGCTAATGTACTTACCAATTTCATCTTTTCTTTCTTATGATCATTTATCATCTTATTTGTACTCTTTTATTGCCTCTCTTGACATTATATCTCTTCATAAAACTATTCATAAGGCCTTATCTCATCCCAGTTGGGGAGTGACAATGGTAGAAAAAATCAATGGTCTAGATGCTAATGGTATTTGATATTTAGTAGATTTACCTTTAAAACAAGAACTATAAAATGTAAGTGGGTATTTGCCATTAAAGTCAATCCTGATGGCTCATTAGCTCGACTTAAAGCTCACCTTGTTGCTAAAGGCTATGCTTAGACTTATGGTATGGATTATTTTGATACTTTCTCTCCAGTGGTGAAGTTGACCTCAATCTATTTGTTTATTTCTATGGTCGCTGCCTATTGCTGACCTTTGAAATAGTTAGACATTAACATTTCCTTCTTACATGTAGACTTGCAGAAGGAGGTCTATAGGGAGCAATCACTTGGGTTTGTTGCTCAAGGAGAGTATAGAGAAGTGTGTCATTTTCAAAGATCTCTATATGATTTGAAGTAGAGTCCTCGTGTTTGGTTTAACAAATTTAGTCAAGCAATTAAACAATCTAAAATGAGCAAGAGCAATTATGATAACTCAGTTCTCTACAAACACTCTGCATCTAGCATTGTCATTCTTGTTGTGTGTGTGTGGATGATATTGTTATTACTAGTAGTGATGCTATAGAAATTTCATCTATAAAAATGTTTCTTCATAGACAATTTTAGACAAAGTATTTAGGGGTATTAAAGTACTTCATAAAAGCTAAGGTGACAAAGAATATGACAAGTATTTTTTTTTATCTAAAGGAAATTTATCATTGACTTATTATCCAAAATTGGGAAACTGGCGGCTAAACCATGTAATGCTCCTATGTCACCTAATTTATAACTTATAAAAGATGGATATTTATTTTAAGATCCTGAAAAGTATAGAAGACTAGTTAGGAACTTAAACTATCTTACGATAACTCATCCTTATATTGCTTGTTCAATTGGAATTATAAGTCAATTTATGTCTTCTCTGACAGTTCATCACTGGGTCGCTTTAGAGCAATTCATTTGTTACTTGAAGGGAGCTCCTAAAAGAGGCAATTGTATAAAAATCATGGTCACTCAAATATAGTGCTTTTCATATGCATACTGGGTAAGATCTAAGATTGATAAAAAATCTACCATGGGCTATTGTGTTTTTGAGTGAGAAAATTTGATATCATGAAAGAGTAAGAAACAAAATATTGTATCTTTCTCGAATACAGAGCTATGGCATAATTCGTACGTGAAATAATGTGGATATATTAGGTATTGACGGAAATTGGTCTCAGAGGTTCAATGCTAGATAAGTTATGGTGTGATAACCAAACAGCTCTTTATATAGCTTATAATCTAGTGTTTGACGAACAAACTAAGCATATTGAGATTGATTGTCATTTTGCTCGTGAAAAGGTGCAATAAAACTTAGTTTCGACAAGATATATGAAGACTTGGGGGACCTATTTACAACAGCTTTAAATGGGACTCGAGTTGAATATCTTTGTAACAAGCTAGACATGATTGATATCTATGTTCCAAATTATGAAAGAGTGTTACAAATTATGTACATAATCATCGGGATTTACTATTGAGATTAGCTTGATTATAGGGAACAATTATATGGATTAGATTATAGATTAAGATTCCATCATGTATATAAATAGAGGACTATACATGTGAAAAATATTCTACTTCCTTATGTGTTTTCACTTGAGATAATTTAAGAGTGTGTTGATGAGTGATGTTTAAATTTTAAAGAAATATGTTTAAAGAAGGACATTAACAAAGAAGTTAAAATAAGGTTATAATCGTTATTAATGTACTTCTTTAAACATACTTCAACTTTTTAATGATTTTTTAGATCTATCACTATTTATTATACATTAATAGGCATTAATGCATTCTTTTTATTTCAATAAAGTATTTTATTTTATACTATATTGTTACTTATTGTTATAATTTTTACTTCTTATTTATTATATACTAGTTTTATAACAATTTAATAACATTTGAACTTTTAAACCTTAAAACTTTGCTTTGACCAGCTCGATGTCCAATCTAATTTTTAAAACATTGATTCAAGTAACTTTTTTATTTGATAAAATGCAATAACTTCCTTTATTCATAAATTCCTTTTGGTTTGAAATGTTATTTGAGAAGTTATGGTGGGTCGTGGTGTTCTTGCTCTGGTTAGAGATAATTGGATGCAATAAGGAACCAATGTTAGTAATTTTTTAATTGGACAATTATTAATTACGGGATCTTTATAAAATTACAATTAAGAAAATCAAATTTGATATATGAAGTAAAGATAATAAAGAAGCCTAATAAAGGATTTAGATAATTGGACTGAAGTTTGGCTAGGAAAATGGACCCTAATCATTATGGGCCAATTATGTATTAGGCTTGTGATGGAGATGCCCAATAAGATTGTTATAAATAGCTGCTAAGGTCTCTTGTTGCCTACTTAATTAAAGTTTGTAGACATTGAGTTTCTCTGACCCGTTAAGAGGCCTATCCATAAAAAAAGACATAGAAAGCCGTTAACAAAATAAAGATATACAACTTTCATAAAAGTCAATCGAAAGTTTTAGGAGCTTGTTCATACGTTAAGGAGCTTGTTCAAACAGTTCAACAACTTGTTCATCATGCAATAGATAACAAAACATGTATTTTTCACACTTTCTCTGTTGATACAAGTTCATTATAATTAAAGTTCATGTTATAATTAAAATGTAGTATGAGAACGGTTCCATGATTGTATGAATTTGAATGAAGATTTTAAAATTTCTCTACAAGGAAATTGGAGAAGTTAATATGTTTTTGCTTATATAAATTATATATTTTTTGTTCTAATTGATTTGGAATAAGTGTTGCATGGAAAAATGGGTCAAAAATAGACTTTGGGGTAATTTTCTGACAAAATATTGTTAGAATCCAGTGAATAATCATTGAAAAAGTTGCCAAATTTTGCCTTTTTTGGCGACTTGAGGAACAAACATTAAAGAAGCAATTTGCTACTTTTGGGATGCATTTAGTGTCTAGCATATGTGATACACGGGCACCAGATAGTTGGCCTGTGCGTAAGTAGAAAATTGGACTCATGCTTGGCACGTGGAATACACATGGCTGAAGCAGGTTGCGCGTAACTGCATGTGTTAACCACGGGCTATTGAAGGCGACGAATGTTTGTGAACGTCTGGCACTTGGTGAGCACGCGCTCGCTAACCACAGGCCATTGAAGGTGATAGATGCTTAATTGGTTATGAAATTATTCCATAACACTTAGCAATTATTGACATGAAATTGCTTAAAATACTACTTTAACTCATATGTGATTTCAGGCACAATTCGGAAGCAAAGAAGTTAAAGTTAGTCAAAAGTACGGTAATTGGACTATTTTTCTGAAGATTAATCTTCACTTGTCTTCATGGAGCAAGAAGAAGAAAATTAAAAGACAAGAAAAAAAAATAAAACACAAGGAAGAAGAAAAGATGCACAGGTGGACCAAAAACATGAAAAAGAAAAACACAAGGAAGAAGAAAAGTTACACAGGTGGACCAAAAACATGCAAACAATATGGGATTTTCATGCAACATACTGGGCCAAAACGACATGCAACAGGTTAGAAGTATGAAGAAAACGACAACAGGTGGATGAACGAGGAGCAAAATGCAGTGCATAAAGTGATGCAATGCAAGAAGCCAAACAAGAGCAGCGTATCCCAAAATGCAGTCCACGTCAAATGAAAGGCAGACGCACAATGTCTAGGAGTAGCAGAAACGCTGACGCAACATGTCAGGCACAGCAGCTGGCTAGGAGAAAACAACAGCGCAATGACAGGCGTGAATAAGATGTGAATACTGAATTAGACCAAAAAGTTTATTTGTCACGTCAGTGAATAGTGAGGAGAGAACGGTGAGTAGCGTGAAACTGAGGGCTTGCAAGGCAGAAACAAAAGCTTTTGACAGAAACAAGGGGAGGCGCTGCTATGGGGTCTTCAGTAGGGTTATTAATGGGGCTGAAGTATTTTTCCGGGAGAGACCTATGGAAGGCTGGACATCCCGACACCAGTTTGGAGGTGATAGGCAGTTTTTTTTATAATTTTGTTGTTTCTTTCTCTCATTAGAAATTGATTATGTTATCTTGTATGGATTAATTGGGTATTTGAATGATGATGATTTTAATGCTCTATTGAATCTTTTTCATGAAAATCCATTGCTAAAATTGAATGCAATACATAATCATTGTATTCCCGATTCATGTGTAACAACTAATGGTTCTGAATCATTAGAGATAACATAACCTAGGTTAAATAATCTGAGCTTGTGTGATTATTGCCTATATTGGTCTGTTTTTCTGAATTGTAAGGCGCTTGTCTGGATAAACTTAAAGAGTTTATTCTAGGTTTCCCAATAGCTAGGGTTAATTAACGAGCGCTTCGTTATTAACTAGGACCTAAGTAAAAATTGGGATTAACAAAGCTTGTTGTTAATCTACGACCGATAATTGCTAAGAGAGATAAAAGAACAACAAATCAATGAATTATGCTTAATTAGGGTGTAGGCCAAAATTGAACCAAAAAATCGGATCCCTACTAAATTCCCCAATTTTATCATTTTTCACATGTTTTCTGTAATTTGTTTTCATTAGGTATATTTTATTTTATTTTCTTATTAAATCCAAAAACCCCCCATTACCTAAACATCAATTAATTGCATTTCATAAGCTAACCGAACACTCCCTGTAGGATCGACCTAGACTCACCACTACTACAGTAGTGGTCTAGTTATTTTATTTTGACTAGTGTTACGACGCACTGTCAATTTTGGCGTCGTTGCCCAGGAGTGTGGTGTTTTACATTTAGTTTGTGATTTTAATTGGTGTTTTTATATATATTTGTTTGGGATTGATTTCTTTTCAGTTATTTCATGATCCTTTCATTTTTTGTTTCGTGTTTGTGAATTTTTTTTCAATATGGACAGAAGTAATTTCTTTTATAACTCATATTCTTAATCCTATAATAATGTTTGGACTGATCAACCTAACTTTTGTTATGAGTGGGATAATCATCAAATTTACTTCCATGATAGTTTAGAGGACGCATAACAATTGTCATACAGACTAGAAACTTCCTATCACGACTATGGTCCATCTCTGAAAGAGTTGATTAATATTGTGAACGCTAATACTTTGCAATTGCAGAAGAATACTTTACAATTCTAGCAAGATGGAGGACAATTTCTACAAAATACATGGTCTAGCATCCAAGATTCGGAGAGCCAACACAACTCAGGTACATCTCTAAAAGAAATGCTTAATATTATGGCTGCTAACAATCTTCAAATTCAATAGGATATGCAGTAGTTCCAACAAAATATGCAACACCTATTTCAGTAAGGTGTACAATAAATCCGACAAGATGTTCAGCAATTCCAGTAAGATGCATTGCCTCAATGGGGAGATATCAATCATCTAGAGCCACAAAACAAAAAGGAGCAGTCGTATCAACTCGAGGTATACCCAATTGACGTTTGTGCGGAAACTTTACAAAGTGATGAGGAGTTTGAGGTCAATCCTCAATGAATTGCTTGTGTCAAAGAAGTTGAGGAGGAGCTCGAAGAAGAAAAATATTCATCTTTTAGCTCGGAGGTAAAAACTGAGTTCATAATTATTGTTGAGACTGACTCTTTATCTTTACCTAGTAGGTTAGAGGAATTAAATGAAGAAGAAAAAGGCAAAGAAGCGTTCGAAATATTTTCAGAGTGTATGAACTCAGTCGAGATTGAGAATATGAGGATAAGGAATATGCTGAATGGGGATGATGATCAACTAAGGCCCTATCTGAAATAACTTCATATGGAAGTGGCGTTAACTGTAATACCTGAAGATCACAATTTTGTCACGTGAGGAAATTGTGGAGTCGAGCCAACGACCCTACACTAAGGCGCTTCTTGGAAGGCAACCCAAGGGAAGTAAATTTCCTTTCTTTACATTTCCGCATTTCTTTTTATAAGCATGTGTGTTCTTTGTTAGTCTGCTTCTTGCTTGTTTAAAGTTTTCAATCAAAATGAGAGAAAAAATAAAAAGACAAAACAAACATTTTCTCTTTTCTGTTGATTCTAGGACTATATAGTCATTATTAGAGTGTAAATTGACTAGCTAATTTCATAGCAAATTTAGCATGTACTTTTACTTTTATGATTGGTCGATGGGCATTATCTTTAGAAAAGTAGTGACTAGTGGCAGACAAAGTCAATAAAATTTTGAGCCTTATTTGACTGACACATTCATATAAGTCTCATTATTTTTTGATAATGTGTGACCTTCATGACATTTTGTCTTGAATTTCTATTCAAGATGACATTTTTATCACATGCATTAACATGGATATGATTAGGCATTCTTTGTTTTTTTGAACTACATTATCCAAATAGCCTACCCAATATATGATTTTTCCCTTGTTAAGCTCCCTGTGAGCCTTATTAGCCCTTCTTTTTGTATAAACCATATTACACGCTTTATACTTAACCAAATGTCTTACCCAAGCCATAAAGCTAGTGAAACATTTGTGATTGTTGAGTTTATGGATGTACAAAATTATAAGTGTGGGGGTGTACATATGTGTGGGTTAGTTAATATTGGGATGTTTTGTTATGTCTTATCATTGAAATTCCCATGTTAATGTAGTTTCTTCTAATGTAGAAAAAAAAAAGAAAGGAAAAGAAAGAAAGAAAAGAGAAAGGCACAAGAAAATAAAAGAAAAGATAATGAAAAAGAAAGAAAGAAAGAAAAAGAAAAAGAATAATTTTTTGGTTTAAATAAATTTGTTAAGGAAGAAGTGCATATGAGTTTGCAAAGTTATTCATAATTAATGCATCTTCCTAGATTTGTAATGAACATGTTATTTGAGTATGTTGAATATGAGGCAGATGTTGGCTTGGAAGGTTAACTCTTTTGTGGTTTCAATGTATTGTCATCAATTGCATGAGTGGTTCCTTCGGATTAGTATATGCTTCATGTGGTTTATGTGTGAGAGCTGAATTTGATTGTGAAATATAAGTATTGCATTCATCACGGCTGACAGTACCCAGTTTTGTATGAATGTTAACTTGTGTACTTGGTGGTATAATTAAGTGTTACATTTGTTTCACTAGCTTTAATGGCTTTCATGCTACTTGACCTAAATACATCTCACCTTACCTTTGCCCATATTACAACCTTGAAAAGTCCTTTGATCTATGATTTTGCATGTGAACATTAGTGGTGGAGAAATGAAATGATATGCAAAGTTGTGGATTGTCATGGTCATGAATGATGTTCAGTGTACCTGTGGATATATTTTAGTTAAACACATTTTTCGAGTCTACCATTAGATTGCTCAGTTTTTAAAGGTATGGAATGTTGATTGATCATGAGTAAAAGCTCGAAATGTTGATTTTTTGCTATGATTTTTCGAAAGTCATTCATCTTTGTTTATAATTATGTATTCTTGGAACACGTGAGAAATGAGTCAATGTTTTTGGGTCTGTGAGCTTAATTTTAGTGTTTTATCCGAGGACGGCCAAAAGCTAAGTTTGGGGGGAATTGATAGGTGCTTAATTGGTTATGAAATTATTCTATAACAATTAGTAATTATTGACAAGAAAATGCTTAAGATACTCACTTTAACTTATATGTGGTTTTAGGTACAATTTGGAAGCAAAGAAGTTAAAATGAGTCAAAAGTACGATAATTGGGCTATTTTTTCGAAGATTAATTTTCACTTGTCTTTATGGAGCAAGAAGAAGAAAACTAAAAGACAAGAAAAAAAAATACAAGGAAGAAAGAAAAGCTGCACAGGTGGACTAAAAACATGCAAACAATATGGGACTTTCATGCAACATGCTAGGCCAAAACGACATGCAGCAGGCTAGAAGCGTGAAGAAAATGGCAACAGGGGGATGAAAGAGGAGAAAAACACAGCTCATAAAGAGGTGTAGCGTAGGAAGCCAAGCAAGAGTAGCACATGCCAAAACATAGTTCACGCCAAATGAAACATAGACGCACAACAGCTAGGAGCAACAGAAAATGAGATGCAACATGTAAGGCACAACAGATGGCCAGGAGAAAAGGACAACACAGTGACAAGCATAAATAAGATGTGAACAGTGAATTGGACCAAAAAGTTTATTTGTCATGTCAGTGAATAGTGAGAAGAGAACAGTGATTAGCGTGAAACTGAGGGCTTGCAAGGCATAAACAAAAGCTTTTGAGAGAAACAAAGGGAGGCGCTACTAGGGGTCCTCGGTAGGGTTATTAATGGGGGTTGAAGAATTTTTCCGGGAGAGACTTATGGAGGGCTAGACATCCCAACGTCGGTTTAGAGGTGACATCGACGCTGACGACCTGGGTTAAGCATTTTTTATTATTTTTGTTGTTTCTTTCTTTCATTAGAAATTGATTATGTTATCTTGTATGAATTGATTGGGTATTTGAATGATGATGATTTTAATGCTCTATTGAATCGTTTTTCGTGAAAACCCATTGCTAAAATCGAATGCAATACGTAATCGTTGTATTCCCGATTCATATGTAGCAACTAATGGTTCCGAATTATTAGAAATAACATAACCTAGGTTAAATAATCCGAGCTTATGTGATTATTGACTATATTGGTTTGTTTTTCTGACTCATAAGGCGTTTGTCTGGATAAACTTAAAGAGCTTATTCTAGGTTTCTCGATATCTAAGGTTAATTAACGAGCGCTTTATTATTAACTAGGACCTAAGGAAAAATCGAGATTAACAGAGCTTGTTGTTAATCTACGACTGATAATTGCTCAAAGAGATAAAAGAACAACAAATCAATGAATTATGCTTAATTAGGGTGTAGGTCGAGATTGAACCAAAAAGTCAAATCCCAACCAAATTCCCTAATTTATCATTTTTGCATGTTTTTTAATTTGTTTTTATTAGGTTTATTTTATTTTATTTTCTTATTAAATGTAATATCCCGGTACTAGTGGGAAGGGTAAAATAGGAAATATGGGTGTTTCATGAGAAATGGGAAATGCATTTGCATGTCCATGCATATAGTGACATACATATATTGTGAAAAGTGAATTTATTGCACATGAAATTTTGTACATGCATTCATTGACATTCCCGGTCTATTTGGTTATAACTGTAATTGGTTGAGAATTTCGAGAATTATGGGTTATTGATCTTGAAAAAAATTATTTGGAGAGTGCCATTATTGTTTTTACATTTTTGAAGAAATTTAGGAAATTTTTCTGGAATTTTTCGGGGGTAAATTTCGGACTAGGAAAAATGCCGAGTGACAGACCAACTGATAACCGGTATTAGAATTTAGTGCCTATGGAATTGAATTTTGGTCATATGGTTATAGGGATTTTTGACAAGTGTTATTTATGGGAAATTGGGCTTGAAATTGATAAATTGAGAAGGAAGTTTTGGAGCTTGACATGTGGCATGACACATGGCCACTTATTAACCAAGCATTTCATTAGTTTTCCTTTAATTAAGCCCTTTGCTCCTCATACACGATACCTTCTCTTTTTCACCTATTGGAAGTCTTGTTTGGAGAGTTTTCTCTCCTCTTTTTCGTGCATCACCCTCCCTCTCCTTCTTCTTGAACTTTTGATCACTTGAAGCTATGATTTTCTTCTTGCTTCTTGGTCATCTTGCTCTCTTCTCCTTGCTCTTCATAAAGACCAACCCTTTCCTTTGGAGAAGATGATGATCGTTGGTGATGGTTGGTGATGGTTGAAGCTAGGGTTTGGTGGTGTTCTTGGAGAGTTCAAAGATTAGGTAGCTTAACCAAGTGAGTTTCCTTTCAAATGTTATGTGCATGGCTAAATAAAGCTAGATTGATGATGACTTTGAGCATCTTGATGATTTGAGTTTGTATGGGTTATGTATGTATCTTGGATGATGCAAAGTTATGTTCATATATTGTTGCTGTATGTATAGGATGAGTGAGAAAGCATGTGTAGAGATTTAGAGATTGACTGATGTTCAAAGAGATGCATGAATGAGTCTAAACTTTATTAGAATGAGATAGCTGTGTATATGCCCTGTTTTTGTTAATTGTTAAATGGTAGAGCATGGGTTGTTTGAGAGTGATTTATTGAATTGAATTAGGTAGGGATTGATGAAGAATTATAATGGAAATGATGATGATGAAATAGATGAGTTGAATGTCAAGATTGAATGGTTGAAAATCTGGAAATTTGCATAGTTGGATTTTGAGTATGCTCCACTTGATTGGCTATAATTGTTTCTATAGTTGTCCAAATGAGTTGAGGTTTGGCTTAAATGAAACTAGAGGAAATTGACTATAATTCTTATGAAGATATTGATTGGGAATTTTGGCTTGAAGAGTCCCAAA
>JANZLH020000159.1:69813-81432 GCA_026770325.2 Erythroxylum fimbriatum | reverse complement strand
TTGAATTGTATTTTCCGCAAAGTACTGTATTTAGTGTATTTGAATATACTTGTTGTGTATAACATTTCGATTGGAAAAAGGTTTGCAAAAAAGATTGATCATAGTGTAATGTGATTTGTTTTTGGAATCTGCGAATCAAAATTTTAATTTTTGAAAACAAAAATTTGGTAAATCTTGTAAATGAAAATGTTTCTGAATAAAAGTGAGCCCAAAGTTGCGATTCTTGATTTGCGCATTTTCGTACGCCCAAAAAAAAACAAATTTTTATACTGAGTTTTTGAATAAGTGATGTAGCACGCCACCCTCGTGGAGCACGGAGTCGGATATCACCATCGATGTCGGGTTCGGGTCCTACGGGAGTGAGGTGTTACAATTAATCTAGAGGAAGAGGACGAGGACATGAAAGAGGAAAGGCTCAATAAATCTTTAATAGGGCGTGATAATTCTCATGGGCATTTTCATTAGGAATGTTCAAGTAATGAGAAAGATACGAATTTTACAAAGACAAAGACTCAAGAGGGCGTATGTGGATTTTATCATATTAACAAAAAAGATACATACTTTCTTGATTCAGGTTGTAGTAATCATACATGTGGAAAGAAAGAATATTTTTCATATCCTTTTTTAAGAGTATTTTTCAGAATCTTAATGAAAAATTTTGAGATTCAATAAAGTTAGTCAACAAGTCTAGCATGACTATCACAGGAAAGTGTAACATAAGGGTAAAGATGAAAGGAATAATGCAAATCATCACATGTATTTTCTTTGTACCAGAGCTAAGAAACATTATACTGAGCATAGATAGTTACATGAAAGTAAAGTTACTATTCTCTTTAAGCATGATAAATGAAAGTTATCTCATCTTGAGAGGGGCTTAATCATGGATATAAAATAATCTTCAAACCGGATCTTCATGTTACATACTGTATCTCAACCCATAGTATTCACTTTTTTAACATAATTATAGAGAATGTGGTGCAATTTTGGCACTGTCAATATGGACATTTCAAGTTATAAAGTCCTGCGCACTGTTCAACATAAATAAATGGTGGATGGTTTACCTTTGTTAAAATCTTCTTTGAAACTGTGCATGGATTGTTCAGTGAGGAAGTCGCAAAGAGACTCTTTTACAAAAAGAAATACATTGAGAGCCTCACAAATTCTTCAACTAATTCATGATGACATATGTGGACCAATCATTCCCATCTCTAGTAGTAAAAAAGGATCTAATTACTTTTACTAATGACTACACCGTAGAAATAGGGGTCTATTTTTATTTAAAAAATATAAAAAACCTTTAATGTCATCAAAACTTTGAAGATTCATGTTGAAAAAGAAATAAATCTTTTCCTTAAAGGCCTATGGATAAATCAAAGAGGAGAGTTTGCATTACAAGAATTTATAAATTTTTGTGAAGTAAATGGTATATAAAGATAACTGACAACTGCATACTCAGTGTAACAAAACATAGTTGCTGACCGAAAAAGTAGAACCATTAAGAATCTCGTTTGCATTATGCTTTTTGAAAAGAAACTTTCAAAAAACTTTTCGGCTTGAAGTAGTAAATTGCACAGTGCATATTTTGAACTATTGTTCGATGTTGACAATGAAAAATATGACCCTAGAGGAAGCTTAGGGAGGAATTAAGCCTTCAGTTGATTACTTAGAGTTTTTGGTTGTATGGCTCATGGTTATGTACTTGATAATATAAGGGATAAGTTAGATGATAAAAGCTTGCGATGATTTTTACTTGGAGTTAGTGAAGAATAAAAAGCTTATAGACTTTATAATCCAGTTTCACAAAGGAATATAATAAACATGGATGTTGTGTTTGAAGAAGAAAATTATTGGGAATGGGATAAGAAATATAAAGAAGCTATTTTGTGCTATTTAGAATGAGGTGATTATGAGAAAGAAGTTGTTGAAGAAATAAGAGAATTAGATATTGATATTGTTATAAGAGAACCATTAGAGGAAAATTTTACCTTTAATTCTTTGATGAAAGGTCGCTTTTTTTCACTTAGATCAAGGGAGGAGAGAAAAGAGGAATAGAAGACCACTGGTTTGGATGAAAGGACTATAAATCGAGAGAAGGTTTTTCTAAAGAAGATGTAGCTCACTGGGTCATATTTGCAATTGCTGATCCTATTCACTTTGAAGATTTTGTGAAAAGTAAAAAAAAAGAAGGGAGAGAGTGTCATGGACATTGAAATGGAAACAACAAAAAAGGACGAAATGTTGGAGTAAAGTGGATTTACAAGACTAAATTTAATAATGAAACCATTAGGAATTTGCTTTAACAAAACAAGATTGAAGAATGTGAGTCATGCAAAGAAATCAATGAAAACTTTAAACTCAACAATACTGAAAAATTATCCAAAGATTTTTTTTTCATTCTTAACCAAATTACCTCCTAAAAAATTTGATTAGAATAACCCTTAAGGTAAGCAATGACTTTAGTGTAGACATTATAGCATTGTTTGACATAGAAATTGATTTAAACTGCATTAAATGAGGAAAAATCCCTATAAAACTATTGCAAAAAAGCCCAAGAAAGACTTAAACCCGTCAATAACTCAAGGCTTAGAATAAACCACAAAACTAATTCCTATATTTTCCATAGTGGATTTTCTGTGAAAATTTCCTTTGTAATCATAAAGGACATACACCATATGATTATCTTAGGAGCCCCTTTCATAGAACTTATTACCCTTTACATTGTGTGCCACGACAGTATCTTAACAAAAATTAACAAAAAAATATGCTTTCCTTTCGTAGAAAAGTCAAAGACTAAGAATATCAACCTAATAAAATCCTATACCATTTTTGAAAATAGGTTGAACAATATGATTAGTGCAAAACAAAAGCAATCGACATATTTGACGAATGATGTTGCAACATAGAGAATATAAGACTAGTTACAATGTGAGCAAACAAAAAACAACTTGACGTGAAAAATGTGCCAAAATATGAAAATCCAAAAACAATTGAAATACAAAATGTTCAAAACAAAAAATGAGATAAGAACTTTTTGCTTACAATTTTATCACCAAAACATAGTCCGCCAAAACCCCTATCTTCAAGCCTTACAAAGTGACCAACAATAATTTAAGCTAATTTAGGGAGAAAAAAAATAATGAAGAATTCCTTAATGCCATCCAAAGCCAATTGAATAGGATTAAAGAGAACATAGTCTTTGATTCTCCAAAGTCCTCAACATCCAAACTTTGAACACCATCCAATCTAGAAATCAAACTAGGATCAAAGATAGTAGCTCCTAGGAAGTAAATATGATTGAGTAGGAAAGCAATAGTGAAACTAAAAGCCTCCAACCTCCTCCTCCAATTATGATCAAATTTCATTAGTAACAAAAACCTTATTGGATAAAACCCATTTCCCCGACATAAACATAGATCAAATGCCCAATGTCTTACAACATACTAAGTATAATGCTTATTTTCTCTATGAATGAAATATTGATGATTTGTCCAAATGCAACATTTTAAATATGCTTAAACAATGACAATGGTAGTCAACACTTATAGAACCCAATTAGGAACTTCTAACCATACAATTGCTGAGCTTTTAATAGTCGAAGTTTTCGGATAATTGAAATGTTGGTGGGATTACCAGCTAATTGAATCTCAAAGATTATAAATCCTTAAAGTTGTTATGATGAATGAAGAAGGTGAGACTATTTTAGATAAATTGAGCTCATTCAGGTTACAATCTAAACATTACTCTCTATATTTTGTAGGAGACCTCTCACATTTGAAAGATAAAATTTTTTGAATTACTACCAAACCTAATGTGCAAAACTCTCTCTAATTTCAAGTGGTACAAAGATACATTCTTAATAAAAGTAATGCTTAGAAAAGATTCAAATAAGCCCATTTTGAAAGTAAAAATTCTTGGCATAATTACATCCTCTATTACATGAAAAATTGAGGGAAAAATTAGAGAAACTCATAAGGACTAAATACTTTACAATAGATTAACCTACGGTGAGCTCATTAGTTATATCCAATGTGAAGGTCCAAAATGATGCTACGACTTGAAACTCTAAAAACAATTGAACTATGAAATGTTAAAACAAAAAAAGAGTTAGGAACTTTCTTCCAACAATTTGATATTTCCGAAAGCAATAGCAACATTTGTTATAAAGACTGTAGTCAAGCCCAACGTAACAAACCTAGAAATAAATACACTTAGAAAGAATAGGAAATTCTATAAAAAGCCCAAGCCCAATAGGAAACAAATGAAAAAGCCCTAAAACTTTTCGCCAGGATAAAAATTTAGAAACATTACATGATATAGGTGTAAAAAAAAAGGCCACACATTCAGACACTGTAAAATCATTAAGAAAATTTAAAATTTATATTTAGACCAAGAAACATTCGACAAAATCTAAGCCTTGATTTTTGATAGTGGGTTGTCTAAACAATATTCTTATGAAGATCTTGAAAACGAAGCCTTAGAATTAAAAACTGATAATTGTAGTGACGAAACAATAGAACAATCAAATTTAAAAAAACAAGTCAACATATTGACCAAATATCCAAAATTCTTTTTAGAAATTATAAACCATATTCAAGAGCCCGAATTACCAAAAGAATATTTTCAAAAACTCTAACAATCTTTTGAAATTCCTAGTCAAATCCTACGTTCAAAATCCTCTAACACCTGTAATTTGACCAACATTTTAGACAAAGCCAAGAAAAAACTAACACTTTCTAGTCTTTACCAAGAAATCCTAATTATAAAACAAAAGCTGAAAATCCTCCATCAAAATTCAAAAGAAGATAATTAAACCACTAGGAATATGCTTCAACGAATCAAGAGAGAAGAATCTGAGTCAGACAAAGAAATCAATGAAAACCTTGAACTCAACTATGTTGGAAAAATTGTCAGAAGTTTTTCTTTTTATTCTTAACCAAATTATCTCAAAATATTTTTGATTAGGATAACCTTAAGGTGAGTGAAGACTTTAGTTTTGACACTATAACATTATTTGACACATGAGCTGATTTGCATATAACAAGGAATAATCCCTTCCACATATTGACCCAAAGTTCAACAAACAAACCCCAAGAAAAATGTTTTAATTACATCCATACAGGATTAGTGCAAGTGGGAGTGAAACCCCTTACAAAGCAAGGATTAAACACTTCCATTCTTATTATTTTAAGAGAGGCTTGGTTCTATGATTATTCTTTTTCAATCTATCATGAAGAGATTTACAGAGTTGGATAAAAATCCAAACTTTTCTCTATTTGAGACAGTTGTCCTTCAAGAAAATGCAAATAAGTATTAGGGTAATTATTATGACATTACATTAATTTTATTAAAATAATATTTTTACTATTTATAATAATAATTATCATCAATGACCATTAAACAATAATGATCAAAATTTATAATTTATAATTTAAAATTTTGAACAATTTATGAAACCCTAGTCCAAATGTAAGTATAAGAATAATAATAATTTAAAATTTTGAACAATTTATGACCCTAGTCCAAATGTAAGTATAAGAATAATAATAATTTATTTAGAAAAGTAAGATCAATAGTTCACGTTCAAATTTGATTTAATGTTATTCATGAGCTCAAATTGTAAGGGCATATTTGGGCCTAACTATATAATAATAAGCCACCCATCATTCAAATTAGATAATAAATAGTTGAAGGCAAATAGGTTACCAGGCTTCCAGCGATGGAGACCATAAGTTTAATAACTTGTTATGATAACAATACAATAGAAAGAAAATGCTCCAAAATATATAAGGAAACAAACAAATTTGTTAGTGGTAGTCATGTGGTACAATATAAAAACAAAGCAAAACAAAACGTCAACCCATTTCTGAAACAAACTGGAGAACATTTAGTCCTCGTTCTTTTATTGAAGTTCTTATCACAACGACAAACATCTCTTTATATTTTGCGATCCCAGCATTATACAAAATCACAAATTATTGTAGTTAAATTGTGCTCCTCGAACACACCCACATTTACGAGGTTTGCACTACAACCACTACAATCTGAGGTTCCCACTCACTCAAAACTTCATGCCAATAGTAACGTCAGGATTAACATTGGCCTCGACTTTGTTATCTGTAAGAACACCAACGCTTAGAGCAGAAACACTGGGATTAATTTCAAAATTTGTAAGAAGACTGCGCTCGAGAACTACTGCTTGCTCTTCCATATTGAGTAGCCGCCCTTTTGCAATTGCTGCCAATATCATCAACATTAAGCATACTGATACGACCATATTTGCGAAAGTCGACCTCTCCATTTCTGATGACGAGAATGCGAGTGATTACTGTACAAAAGAAGTTAAGAGAAAAGAAACGTCTTCCAAAGTACCTTATCGTTACAAATTAATGTTCAGTATTTATAAACTGTTCAGGTTTGGTGTCAATAAGGAAAGCATGAAAAAGTCACCTTAATTTAATATGGAGCAATATCAAACGCAAAATAGAAACAAACTAAATAATTGTTTCCAAGGAATGAAGAAAAGGAAGACAAAAGAGATTATGATCAATCAAATCCAAAATTAAAAATCAATCATTCAAATTTAATATTAGTCAGAAGATTTGTGTATCTATTATTATAATTAGGAAAAATCTACATGCAAAGCAATATGATTTTATCTATTAAATTATATGGTATGAAAAATTTTCGAATATCTTGACACAAACAATCTTAGTATCACAAGTCCTTTTTATTAATAGTTTACACCTCAATATTTCATACAAGGTCTAAATAAATTTTTATTATTACCTTTATTATTAATTTGTACCCTAGCGATATTAAAATAATACTCATTATACCTCGAATATGGTACAAAATGGTAAAAAGATAATGGTATGAACTTATTAAGATCTTTTGCGAAAAATTAAGGTAAAAATTATATATTTAATCAATTTTTTAAAATATTATTTTTGAAATCGCATAGTGGATCCAAATTGTCTATTTGTTATATGATTTAGGCTAAATTGATAATTTATATATTAGTAAATGTTAAAACTTCAGTCAAATTTTAAGGTGTTACTAGTATCATTTTGAAGATGTTAAAGTAATATTCATTACAAATAAAATTGGTTTTAGCGATAGAAATTATCGACATAATGAGTCATCGGAAAAACAACCGTATGTAAAATTTAGTGACGATTATTTTGAATTTATCGCAAATTTAGCCACAAAGTATTTTAATTCTATCAGTAAATTGAGTGACGAAATTATCAATGTCCGTCGCTAAATTTTACATGCAAAACATTCTAATTCTGTTTGTAAATTTGGTGATGGACATTGCAATTCCGTCAAAAAAATTTAGCAATGGGAAGTTGTTTGTCTATCGGTAAATTGCTGACAGAATTATAATGTCCGTCGCCAAATTATTTCCGCCGGTAACTTATACCTATGGACAAACAATATCCGTCGCTAAATTTACCTATGATAATTTCAACTACCATTTCTCATTTCCTTCTTGAGTTTTCTATTGATAATCTTTTAATTTTTTTCTACATTTAATTTCTCTAAATAATAAGTTGAATGATAATATAAAGTAAAATTTACCTTGATTGATAATAAAAAATTTATAATGTACAACAATAAGTATCTTGAAAATAATTGTAAATTAAGAATTCAAACAAATTTACTTAAGAGTAGCAAAACATCTACATTCACTTATCTATCTAAGCTATGCAGTTAGTGAAGGCGGATGCTCTAATTGCTGCGATGAGGTGTTGCCCCTCCCCTTTAACTCATTCATCTCATTACAAAGCTGGACTATGTAGTCCATCAGCCTCTCAACTGTGTAGCTCTATTGGATGTGGAGAATTGTGAATAGCATGTGATTGCAAATGAACCTAAGCCGAAGATCCTTCAACGGCGGTCCCTCCACCTAGGGATGACAGTGGATTTTCAACTTGATTAATATCTGCACTATCCGACCTGAAAAAATGGACATGGAGGCTAAA
This sequence comes from Erythroxylum fimbriatum, assembly GCA_026770325.2. NCBI lineage: Eukaryota > Viridiplantae > Streptophyta > Magnoliopsida > Malpighiales > Erythroxylaceae > Erythroxylum > Erythroxylum fimbriatum. The sequence continues at coordinate 73,447 of JANZLH020000159.1, read as the reverse complement.
AAATAGATTTTAAATGGATGCTGAAAAATGGATGTGAATATAGATTTGGATATGTTTCTAGTGATAACTCGAACCGATAGATACCCATATCCTACCCGTTTTTTATTAACTCTATTTTAATATTTTTTAAATATTTATGGTTAAATATAATAAAATATTAACATTTTCTAAGAAGAAACAACTTTAAAATCCCTACTTTACTCCTCATTCTTCACCTTTTCCATCATATTTTATTTTCTTATAAGATGATAATAATGCAAATGATATGGAGATGGAGTTTTGAATGTTGTGGAGTTCACACAAAGATAATTTGAAGCTTTGGACATTTCAGTCTTTGTTCTAGTTCTTGATTGTGAAAAATATATGTTGTCTTTGTACTAGACACTATGATTTTTATTATTCCAATTTTATGGCTTTTTAAGACATACAAATCATAATCTTGACTTATTATTATTAAATTAATTTTGATTTGGAGAGTTCGCAAAAATATGCTCTTTATATTTTCTATTTAGAAATTATATTTTCATGTGCTATACAACCCGATAGATATCTAAAAACCTGAACAATCCAATGGATTTGGATATGGGTAGTAAATCGTAAAAACTGATGGATATGGATATGGATATAGGTTGAATCATAAAAAATGAATATGGATATGGGTTGAGTAATACCCGAATCGAACCCTACCCATTGCCATCCCTACTCCCACCCACTGAATCAAGATTTGTTTGACTCTCATCAACAGTTTCAGAGTGTTGAGACTGTCATTGAATGCTTTCTTGTATTTAGTCCTATAATTATAATTGTTTATGTTAATAAGTGATAATTTTAAGAATTACTATTAAAGTGTAAATTTTACATACATTAAGTTCTCTACATCAGGTGTTGACGAAGTTCATACCATCATGATTCTTAGTATGAGTGTGTAAAAAAAGCTGACGTAGTGTAGGCTTCTTGCCCATAGACTTTTCTTGCATTAGAATAAAGTGTTATAAGTGAACTATAATTTACAAAAATTTAGGCAGAGTATCCTTTATTTTTATGATATTTACCCTCTATTGAATAAAAAAATTTACTCAACAACACAACCATTGAAGGCACTAGACATTTATAACATTATCATTCTCCATAATACACATATTTTCATTCTAAATTTCATACATCAAATTACATTGAAATCAAAGTGTAAAAATCATAATATAAGTGTAAAGTTTAGATACTTACAAGTTTCTTTGCATGCTCCTGATGGGTTATAGATCCTCCAGTATACACGGGTAGACTCTCTCCCTCCGGTCCTCCATGTATGTTTGTAGAATTGTGCTCTGAAATAGACATTATCTCGGGTTATGTCTAATACTGTTGCTAACGACTTCATATTTCTTCAGATATATAGTTGTACATCATTCTTGTGTATTAAACTAAGAAAAACTCTACAACGTGCACGAGCTCGCCACTACCATATATTATAAATTACATCATCAAATTTTGAATCCCAAAAAATTTCTTTAAAGAAAAACATGCTATAAGTACTTATAAACTACAATATTGATCTAATTAATATATAAAATTAGATAAAATAAAAATACAAAAGAATATTTTTTGTATCTCAAACTCGTGATAATCAAAATCTTTTGTCCCTTGAGAGATATTTTTCCATGTATAACCCTCAAGATCTATCTTCTCCTTGAACTTGGATGAGATATTTCTAGAGTACGTTCCAAACGGAACCAATCTAATATATAAGCTATTTTAGATCATTTTCAAATTAAAACTTATAACTTCAGTATAAACCTATGGTATTATCATATATTACGAAATTTTTATAATTTCACTCATAGATTGTTGAAAATTGTGATGTAAGTTCTTCCATTAACTCCCTTAACTCCAGGCTGGAGATCGCCTCCTTCATCAGCAACATTTACTCTTGATATCTCTGTCGGTATAGGGGTGGTGGATCATGTAGCAGGGCCGCTGGATGGTTTAGCAGTAGGAACAAAAGGTGACTATACATAAACTGTAGGTCGGGAAGATGATGCCTCATCTAGATATGCAGTAGCCGGAGGTACAACACCTACTTTTGTAGCTATAGCAGAATGTGATCCTTCATCTGGACCTACATTGGCTCGTACATATGCTGGTATCCTGACCCTTGGTAACATCATTTCTTGTTTTTATCTTTTGTGACATATTTTAAACCTGAAATATGTATTTTATTGAATATTCCAGTAACATAACAAAATGCATTTAAATATATAACAATATATTGTTAATGCAATAATAGATTTATTCATATAATATTCTATTACAAAAATAAATTAATCGCTGTCGTTTCTTAATTGTAAATCAAAATCATCATCATTTTCTTTTTTGATGAATTAGAATCAAACTCAGGCTCCTCTTCAGATCTCTCGCCCTCCTCATCCTCTCCAGTTGAAATTTCAACATATTCATTATTTGGATCCTTCAAAGGATCATTCTCGTCATATGTTACACATGCATTTACTCCATATTAAATAAAGCAATTTGCCAACTAATATCATGTAAGAAGTGACATTAAGAAGGAAAAAAAACACCTATAGATTATTTTATTAATTTTTATTAAAATAAAAATGTGGAAATTGGTTTACAATAAATAAAATCAGTTTCCTCCAAAAGATCAAAAACACATTTTTCCTTATATATATTAATACTAAGTTTGAATTAATCACCTACAACTTTATTTTCAAAGTTTGATTTTAAATAAGTACTATGGTACGTGGCATTGTTAGACTAGATGAATCAATAAAGCAAGTTGTCACTGTGACTCCTAGGCTCGTGGAATTGTTTTTACCAATAAGCCTCATGGGAGTTGCATAATGGGTTTCTAGCCTATATACCATCCTAGGGGTTTATTATGCAAAGAATTGTCATGTTAATTACGTGAATTTCTTATGTTAATACTAATTTTGAATTAATCACCTACAAGTGCATTTCTAAAGTTTGATTTTAAACAAGTACTATGGTACGTGGCATTGTTAGGCCAAATAAATTGAGAAAGCAAGTTCTCATTGTGACTTCTTGGCTTGTGGAATTTTTCATCGGTGAGCCTCATAGGAGTCTCATTGCGAGTTTCCAGCCTATATACCATCCTAAGGGCTTATTATGCAAAGAATTGTTATGTCAATTACGTGAATTTCTTATGTTAATACTAAGTTTAAATTAATCACATTAAAGTTTAAGTCTTTATGTTTCAATTTAAACAATGCCTAAACATAAATACTTATACTATTAAATCCTAGCCTAAAAACTCATCAATCATTGTTAAAGGTAAAATTGCAAAGAACAACACAAAACCGATCACATTGTAGACATTCCTTCGTTGAATGTTGTTTAGTCCAATTCATATAGATATTTAGGTCATATTTACATTTATTTTGCATATTTATTCATTCATTTTAGTATCATTTTTAGGTTTATTTATTTATTTTTATTGAGTTTGTTATTTATTTTATTTTCTGTTTTTTTTTGGGTAGAAAGTATGAAGTTGGTTTTAAATTTAACCAAAATAAAAAAATGAGCAGCACATGGGAGAAAACGTTTTTGTGTTGACGTTTTGAATTGAAAAACAGGTTTTTAATTAAGGAAGGGGATTAAC